>OY282641.1:163432972-163681888 GCA_958299015.1 Tetanocera ferruginea
AAAATTTTTCAATAAAAATCAGTGCTAATGGTATTTTCGGGCTCAAAAAATAAAACTAAAATTTTATAAGATGTACTCTTAAGGGGAGGTTGGATGAGAAAAAACATATCTTTTAACTCAATCTTAATTATTTCAGTTAAACCTCGGACTTCTGTTGAAAATCGGCCCAGTAATGAATATTTTTGGCTGAATCTATTATATGAAAAAATTTGAATAATAAACTTGAACGGTTTTCTCAAAAAAATTAAAAAAAAAATACAATAACCATCGCTATTTAGGCACAGAATGATTAAAAACCAGTAAAATAATTAAATTGGCAGATGTATCTTTTGAAAATTTTGAAGAAATTTTCCTTACAAAAAAGATTTTTTGAGATGAATTATCGGACCTATGCAAGAGATAACATACGTCATCATGTCTTGATTTACATGGCCCTGTATAATTTTTAAATATTCTTTATAAGACTATTGGCTGGTTTTAATGTTCTGAAAGCTTCTTAAAATTTTTAGTTATATACGATTATTTTTAATTTTAAGGAATTGAGAAATTTTCAAGTTTTTAAATCTATTTCATAAGAAACGAATTTTAAAATCTTTATTAATTCTATAGCAATGATAAAGTAAGGCATAGATCTGGTTTTTTGTAAAAAATTTGGTTGCAAATAGAAGCAAAAATCATAATGGAATTTATTTTACAATTTTATAGTAACAAAAAAAAATATTTTTTTATGAACATTAACCATGATATAATTACTCCAAGGTAGTATTGACGTTTCTGTTGGACAAGAAACAAGAAAGAGAGCGCTCACAATCCGTCATAGCATACAATTTATTTTCACTGGTCACATTCAGCGTAACCAAAAGTTGCCAACTGCTAAGTCAAAACTTGATGCACATAAATATGAAGTTGCGCATTAAAATGCGTTTAATAATAGAAAATTTTTAATTTGTCGGTAAAATTTCCATTCGTATTTAATACAAAGCTTAATATTTCTTAAACTTGACAATTTTTCTGAATTTCAATACCAATAATAGCGCTCCCCGATGTGTTGCTGTCACAACAGTTGACACAGCTGAATGTGGCCAACGAATATAACAACGAACAGCTGTTTTTGACAAGGGTGCGTTTACTTGTAGCTGAGAGAATCAACATTTGTCAACACTACCTGGTAAAATTATTCTATCATGACATTAACAAAGTTCTTTGCAGAATCTGATACTCTGTTCTATGCTTAGTTTTTATCACAATTTTCATCAAGACTTAAAACATTTTGTTGAAAAATCTATTAAGAACTAACAAAAAAAAAAGCGCTTTGAAAACGTATCTAGACGGCCAAATGAATAGTTTTTCAATTTGTTTATGAACTTTTTTGTTTTTTTTTTTAAATACAAAATTTTGAATTCGTCACTGCCATTTTCTAAAATTTGCTTTTCCTTTTGCACTGTCGAATAAGAATATTTATCAAATATTGTTTGGTTTTGTTTTAGTAAAAAAGTATTTTCAATCGTATACAAATTTGCAAAAAAATTTAATTTATTTCTAAATGCCGACACATGCCACGCACAGTGGTTGAGCTCCATACAAAAATTTTTAATAAATAAAAGGATTCGTTGTGAGCTAAACATATCTGCAGAGGAATTCCCAATTGCTTTAAAGACACTTTAAAATATCGTTAACTGGCTTTTAACTACACTTACTGTTAACTGGTATTACCAATATATTTTCTAGTGTTTGTCCTTAACTTTGACAGTTTGTTGCAAGCATAACTACGTAAGTTTTGAGTGAAGTGTTTCTATGTTTAACCTTAAATTATACTTTTTTATTAAAGTTTTGTAATTTATTATGTTGAAAATAATAAAAAATAATATTAAATTGTTGCAGCAAATTGAACTTGTTTTTTTTTTGGGTTTTCGGGTTGACTCTTCATCTATCTGGTCCAGCTAATTTTCCTCCATTGTATTGCTTTCTTTTCCGCTTCTCTTACACAGTTGAGGAGTGAAGCGAGCTCTTTGCATTTTCCTCCCGCATTTTGCCTTCCATGCATGGAGGTGAACCTCACTTCTACCAACCATTTTGTTGTTGCTGAAAAAATCAAGCGTTAAATGTTCTGCTGTTGTCCGGAAAGACCTTTTATTTACATTAACCTTTTTTTTTCTTATTTTTGTGTGTATTTGTTGTTGTTCTAATATAAAACTCTTTTTTGTTACATGTCAAAATGAACAGTGCTGCCATATTTTCAATATATGTTAAAGTTGTCTGTGGCTTTCATTGTGAATTCTTTTTTTACTAAAAGTATAGTAAAGTGTAGTTTTGGGAATACGACTAACGTTCTTGCAAATCACGAATGCTGTTAGTTAAAAGTAACGTTATGTAATAATGTTAATTTTTTGGGAATTCCGCTACTGGTATGTGAGATGATATTGACAAAAACAAAAATCCTCCCATACAACACAAATTAAAAAAACCCATGTATATTTTTATTAAATCTTCACTAAAAACCAGTCAATGAAAAGTCTTAAATATATATATGCAAAAAAAATATTTTTCTTCCACACCGACCTTCATTCCAAAACTTCTTACAATACGTTCTTTTTGATTAAATTCCAACTTTTATGAAGCATGTAACGCCTGAAATTAGTGGTTCTTTTTATTGGAAGATATTATTTGTTTTGGTTTTATTAAAAAAATTGAAGAAAACAGATCATTAATAAACCAGACCGTTTTGTTATTATTAAAAAAATGAAATTAACTGGTGCCTTTTCTAAGAAATTATTGATAATTCATTCATCTGTACAATTTAAAAAAATGTAAGAGCATACTTTTTGGCATTTTTCAGATAGCGCAAGTCGTTGTGTAGCATAGCAAGTCTTGTAAATTTGCGTCTATCTTTTGTTTTGTAGATAATCCTTGTTTAAACAGTGCTTTAAATAAGGGTTAAATGTTATTTAGTATAAAGATATTCGGTTACTCAAGAAATGCCTGAAAGTATACTGAAGTAAATTGACTTAAGGCTGGGAAAGTACTTGAAGAGCATTTAGTTTTTTCCAAATGTGGCTCCGTTCTACTCATTTGTGCTCTGTAACTCTGTATTATATATGAAATAAAAGTGCAGCGATAATCTGATACAGTTATACAAGTATTGCTTAAAAAAAAAAATTAGAGGTCAAAACAAAAATAAAAATAAATTCGCACGAATGCAAAAATAAGTGCAACTATCAAAAAAAAAAAAAAACAAATTGGCCATTTCAGCCCTTGAAAGGACTTTGACCGAGCTTCTTATGATCAATTGTGTTGTGTGTGTTATTACATGTTTGCTCACAATTGACCGAGAACTGGCCGACTCCGAACGGCTAAAGTTCATGTTCTCAAGAAGCTTTACATGGCATTATTTACTCTCTGAGGTTTGCCATTGTCTGCAGAGAGGTGGTGACCGATCAGACAAATTTTTTATTGAAAAAAACTTTTCGCAGCGGCTGGGGATCGAACTCGGGCTCCGAGCATGCTAAGACACACACTTAACCTGCATGCCACGGTCACCACTAATGACCGATGCAATTATCCTTTAGTTGAAAAAAACCTGAGTGTAATATTTTTAGTCGTTTGTACGTAGAAATGCTTGAAAAAAGTATATTTTTTAGAAAATGTTTCAAACTTTTTTACATAAATCGACTTTTAAGGCGTCTGTGATATATTAATATATCTGTGATATGTTTTAGAATCATGCTTATTAAACAATTCTAAAAGAACGTCAGAAAACAAATTCACCAAAAGAGTTGAATGTTCGTATTTATATCCATTCTTCAACCACTGTATAACATCCTAACGTAAAATCTACAAAGGGGTTTAACAGATTTTTTTTATTTTAATTGAAATTCTATCTAACTGTAACTATGAAATATATATATATACCTATATGTATATATATTTATGCATACATGTATGTCAGTATGTAATACTTTGTATGTTTTTATATTTTTCACCGGTTATAGAACAGACGTGATTGATGTTGCGAAGAAGTTCAATAGCAATGAAATTATTTTTGGAGAGTTGGCGGCAGGGGGAGACCCTTTATTTTAGAAAGTTGCTGTTTGCTGAATACTACCTTTGTTTGGCTGACACATTATTCATCATGTTGAAAAACAAACAATAAAGAATGCAAAAAAATGAATGAAAAATTTTTCATAAACATCAAAATGCACATTAAAAAAAAGTACAACAAACAAAACAATCTATAACAATATCAACAGAAACTAACAAAAACATAGCATACAATAACTAAAGTATACAAGTATTATTTTTGCTGCAACACCAAACAAGGATTACTTAATTTTTTCCGCCATTATTATGCAAGGACGTGCTGCCTGAGGAGATGATTTTGAGTGAGCGCAGTTATGAGCATGACTGCCAGTCGAACCGGAAGTTATGGAAAGGATATTCGAGCATAATTCGGATACAGCTAAAAAAAATCTGGCAACACTGCCGTGCACACCTTGTTTAGTTGTTGCTGTTGCTGCTGCATAAAAACCGAGCTTGCAGTTGTTACAAGGATGTTTCATATTGGGCTATTGTTGTTGTTGCTGTTGCTGTAGTTTTCATTTTAACCTCGAATTCTTGTTCCTCGAATTCTGCTTCGTTTTTAAGCTGAACTAGAAAGAAGCATACAAATTGTTGCATATTTTTTTAACGTTTGCTAGTTTTATTTAGATAGTTATGAATGTTTCAACTATTTTTTGTACTTTAAAAAGGATGTTCAGCTGTAGCATAACGGAAACTGTTATACAAATCGGTACATTTTTGCATATAAGTAACCTTAATTTTTGACTATGAAAATAATTGGGTCTGGGTTTGAATTTACCTTTTTTGTTTGTTTTTGCTGTTGCCGGAAAAGAAACTTTTTAAAAACTGTTAATTCGTTTGTTTGTTTATAATTGTAAGGTGCAAAAACGTCATAAACAAAAGCTACAACAACAACAACAAGAAATCCAGACCATTAAAATACTAGCATTCACAGCATCAGCTACTGACGTCGATTTGAAGAAGTTAAGTAATAATAAATGCTGTGCTTGATGCCGTTAGCCTGCAAAAGGACTTAATTTAAAAACTAACTGGCTAAAGTTGTCAACTTTTTCTCACTGTCTGCCAGTCAGTCAGTCAGTCAGTCATTCATTTAGTCAGTTTTCTTTGTTTATGGTTAACTTTTAGTTTGGTTGTTATTATGTGGCTCTGGTGGTTATGGTGACGTGGCTGTACTTGTCAACCGCACAAAAGGGTTCAGAATTGAATTTTCCATCCACGTTGCGATGGTTGTATAAAACTTTATTTTATTGCATTTTCCTAGTAAAACGTGTTGAAATGATATTTTGATGGCTTTGCTGTCGTGGGAGGAAAGTGAACGGACTTTTAATTATTTTGAAATCAACGCAATAAAATTAAGATTTCCAGCTTATAGCGGAAAAGTTTTGTGCAAGTTATTCGAATAATATTTATTATTACTGTGGAATGAACGAAAAATTTGATAGAGGACATTTTATAAGAATATAATAAATTCAAGATTAAGATAACTGGTTCAAAATTTTGTACAAAGCTGAACAGCATTGTCACTTATTAATTTCTTAAATTCTTTAAGGAGTGGCAAAATCCAACAAGGATTTCAACCCAAGCTACTTAAACCGATAAAAAACAACTAATTTGCCATTTTAACCACTGAAAGGACTTTGCACGAGCTTCTTAACCCTATCAATGGCTTGGATAGAATAATCGTGGAAACAATGTTTCGAGGTAAGATTTCCATCATTTCGTCCATGAAAAGATTAAAAAATATCCCTCTGATTTTCACATGTGCTGCTTAACTTTTGCCAGGCTGTCTAATATAATGGACAAAACCATTCAAAGGCTGCATTATAATATTTAAGTTCAACTAAAACAACCGGAGACCAATGCAAATGCGTTATTTATAATGTTATTAACAAAGAAAGTATGCTTTGCACTCCAATAAGAAGAACCAATTTTTTTTTGCAACATTTATTGATATGCGAAATAAAAAAAATTTTAAGTTTCTGTTGGGCATAAAATCGAAAATCCAACAAGTTAAACGTTATATATCTCTCTAAATTTATGTTTGTCATGTTGGCACAACTTAACTTTATAGTATTAACCTATGTGATTGCAAAAAAAGACGTTGGAAGATAAAAAAAATTATTTTCTAATGCGTCCAATATAATGGACAAATCCATTGGAAGGGTTAAGATCAAATTGTGTTGTGTTTTTAATAATTTTTTGTACACATCTGATGAATAACCTACAGTGGTGATCATAAAGGAGTACTTGTTTGAACTTCTTGCATTTTTATACGAAAAAGATAAAAAAACAAAAACTTTAAAAAAAATGTTGTTACTTGTTTATAGTAACAGAACAGTATAAGACAAAAAACGAAAAGTAAAAGATTTAAAGAAAAAATCAAATAAACTAAAATGACTTTTATGTACTTAATTTTGTACCTTTTGACTACGGTATGCAATATTGACGAACATTTTGTATTATTTCGTTTAGAATATTTTCCTGGAATATGTAACGCTATACACGTTATAACAGCTCTTCTAGGTTCAAAGAGGCTGTTAAGAACTGCACCAACCGTCTCTTCACGATGGATCACAAACAATTTCAATCGGACTAGGTCGCCCAGAGAATGGGAAAAAAAAGAACCATACCTTACGAACCGTTTCAAAAGGCCGATCAAACTTTTATCTTCTTTTTTTATCCATTTCTTATTCGGTTTTACGACCCAAACATTGCCACTATTCCTAACTCGCTGAAGAAAGAGAACGGAATATAATAGTAGCGATCACGATCATAAGCCAAAACCTTACCAAATGAAGCGTTCCTTTCTGTTGTTGTTTTGCGGGATATTTTAGAGATATTGAGTTTTTAAAATTCGATTTTAAAGTTATGTTTTCAATGTTTTCAAATCAAGTGACCCCTCCATGCATGCGTTCCGAATTCCATATCCATTTGATGTCCGACAGAAGTGGTTATTTTTGGCCCTTCTCGATCCATTTTCAGGATAACTGGTTTTTTATATTTTTTTAAAATTTTTTAGGTTTTATATTTTGGTATAGAATGACCCCTCTATCTACGTTCTCGATAATTTTATCCCCTTTTGATACAAGTTAAAACTAGTGATTGTTGGGCTTCGTTTTCGAGAGTGATCGTGATCAAACATCACAACAAAGCAAATTAAGTTTTATGCTTGAACAGCACTGCACTACCGTTATATTCTGCTCTTTTTCTTGGCGAGTTAGAGGTATTAATGTGATTGGGCCGAAGAGCGCAATTCGAGTAAAGCGGAATGAACGTAGCATTGTTTTTAAAAGAACGGTTTAAAAGAACGGTCGTTAATATTTTTTGCTATTTCCTGAGATCAACACTTATCGTTGGCCTCGCCATCAATTTCTTAGCGTTTCAATTCAAGAATAAATAAGTTTATAAACAAGTTCATAAACATCAACATGCTTTTTGGCAGGAAGACTAATTTTCTGCTCTTCCAGAAGATATCGCCACAATAGACTTTTTCTCTCAAAGGAGAGCAAAAGTGATAAGTAAGTGTGCTACCAAGGCAAACATTTTACTTCAGGAATTTTCGATGATACATTATCAATATCCACTAAAAATATTGTGACCATTACCCGATCAATTTTGGCCCTATACGAAATAATTATTTTAAGCATTTCAAGGATTTTATACAAATAAAAATTTTTTAAAAACTCTAAGGTCGATTATTACGAAATACATTTTATGTGGCAAATCATGTTTTTACAATAAGTCCTTCAATTCTAATGAAATAAAAATATTACCACAAAAAAAAAAAACCTAAAATATATAGCATGAAAGCGCACACAACAAAAATAATTTTACAGATAAATTACATGCTCAACAACAATTCTTCGAAATGAGTTTTTGATAGTTGTTACTTTGTTGTAGTTTATTCGCTTGAAATTTGCATAATATTCATGTTGATATTTTTGCTTCAAAATGAAGTTGAAATTGGTTTTATGTCATTAAAAACAAAAATATATATCCACATTACATTTAATGCTTTGTTTAAACTTTTTAGTCACACATTTTTCTACATAATATGTTGGTCTGAACCTTGTTGCTAGTTGGTTTTCAAAGTCGCTGATCACGAATCTGAAGGCAGACCTTTAACAATTTATAATTAACAATTTATAATTTCAAGATGATTTCACAAAAGAATATGCATAATTTGTGATGAATATTTTGGATATTAGTCATAGGCAGGGACGCAACCAGGAATTTTTTTTGGGGGGGGGTTTTATCAAATGAAGAACTTATATATAAAAACAATTTTAAGGAATTACAGCGGCTGAGTTGTAGCGGTTAGTGCGTTCAATTTTTGCACTAATGGTTCCTTGGTCAAACTTCAGTCATGATCAGTACCATATTTTTTTTTTTTTTAAATTAAAACGGTCACTGTCAGGACACTCTATCCGTACAGAAGGTGAACAGCAGTGGTAGTGGTCGTTTTAAAATAAACTGGCTTCAACGTTGTTTAGGATCTGTTCGGCCAAAATATTTTGCAAGCACCAGTTGTAGGCCGTTTAATGGATTTTTTTTTTGTTTGGCAGTTGTACGAAGGTTATAAGGCTTGAGCTAAAATATTTTCATTTTTACTCGTGTCCCAATAAGGTCAGCAAAAATTCAATATTTTTCTCCCCACACATTCAGAAAAAAATACCTACACTGAGGGAAAAATGTGTTAAAATTAAAAGAAATTGTGTTCATATCTAACGAATCTGTTTTTGAAATAGAGTTTGAAACAAATTCATTAAAATTAAACACAACTGTTTTTAAAGTAAAACTCAAAACAAACGTTTTTGTTTTAAAAACAATGTGTTTGTTATGAAAAGCAAATTTAAAACAAAAATTTTAATATATAAAACAAATATTTTAATGCATATTTGTTTATGCCAGTTTTTTCACATTTTTTTCAGATTCACAACCAGCTATCCCGGGCCCCTCCGAACACCAAATGTTAACTACATTCGATGGAGTTTGTATTTGAAATATTTTTATATATAATTTTACTTTTTATTTTATGATATGTTGGATATTTTTCAAACTTATTCAAAAAATTCAAAAATTGACATTGTATTCAAATTTTTGTTTGTTTTTCAAAAAAACAATAAGAGAAAATTAAAATTAAGAAAGGAGTTTATAGGCAGTTGAAAATTAAACACACTTGTTTTAAATTTTGTTTTGTAGAAACGCAAAGGCGTTAAATTTCTATTTTAAAATTTTTTGTTTAATTTTAAAGTATGTTTTTTTTCTCAGTGTACCTTTCTCCGATAAAAAATTTCTCTATTTTCGATAATTCAATTAGAATAAATTTTCACATTTTCAAATAAATATTTCTTCACTTGTGCGAAATGGAAATATTTCAATGTCTCAAATAATGATAAGTATTTTTCTCGCACAAAATATGCTCATTTATAGAGAAAAATGTTTACTAAATTTTGATAAATTCATTGTGCGAATTATTTTATTCAATAAAATGAAATCTTTTTTCAAAAATAAAAAAGTCTTATTCCCTAAAAACGATATATTTTTATATATTTCCCTTTTTTTTTGAAGCTTTTTATCATTTTTAGGGATTTTTAAGTACCACATTCAGAGAAAGCAATCTCTGGAGCAAACTCTATAACATATTTCTCTAAATATTATGTCTTTTTACTTATTCCGAGAAACTTTTTACTGAGTGCAGTGAAAATTTTTCATCCATACATCACTTCGTTGTGTACCCAATTGGCTGGCACTAGCTTTAAAATTCGTCCTTTAGTGAGTACTTATTATGCTCAGTTCCGAAAGTAAAAACCGCTAAATTTCTGACACCTTGGGATGAAAAACAAAGAGTCTGAATTTGAAAAAATCGATTGGTATTACTTGTCCAATGCGCAAATGCTGACGAAATCGAAATAATATAGTTTTAACGATAGGTCTTTCCTACACTTTTCCAAAATCGGTTAATATTTGCGCAATTTTGAAGGATTTTCATAAAACTGATTTTGAAAATCCAATGGAAGATTATGAATAAGGCGTATAACTATATTATGTCACTGAATGGGCGAACAGAAGGAAAATTTAACCAACATATTTTTACCTAATAAGTCAGTATTGCTTAATATCGGATAATATTTAACAATTTAGAGAAATTTTATGCAACGGATTTTGGAAAAAACGATGGAAAATTAGAAATTGTAAATTTTTTTCTCCACTTTCGGAAGTCAATCGAAATTATTTTTTTAATGAATCACATGACTTCACTAGAAAAATAATTCTGTAGAGTTTGTGTTATCGATGTTAAAAAAATGACATTAAAAAAGGACGAAAAGTAACAATTTAACGGGAAATTTCTTTGATTTTTTCAGTGGCGAGTGACTCAACCGATTTTCCTCAAATTTAGGCTTTTTTACTATGTCTTACTTTTGAATTAATTTGTTTCCAAATATTTCAAGTTTCCTCCATGCTAGAAGTTGAAAACATAACTCAAGTCGAAGTATTGCCAGCAACCCTTCAAGTGGTCAGAATCAGTATATAACAAAAATTAAACATGTGCCGGATCGAAATTGAAATTTGACTAGACACTGACTTAGAAGCTAGAGGGACTCTTAAAAACAATTTCTGTATAATTTTGTTTGGATCGGAGAAATCCCCATGGAGCGGTTTTGGTTCTTCTGAACGTCTCTTCTGCAGAAAACGAATTTTTTTCGAATTCATGATTTTCGAATATTTATATTTTTTAACAATTATAAAAAACGCATTTTTCATAGTACTCAGTTTTGATTAAACAACACCATACGATACACCAAAAGGAAGAAGAGCTCAGTACTTTTCCAATAATCTTAAATGCATTTGAATATCAAGAAAAATACATTTTTTGATTGAATACTATTTTGCTTGGTACTACAATAATTTTTTGGGGGGAGGGGGGTTCAAACCCCGAAAGCCCCCTTTGGTTGCGCTTATGGTCACAGGTATCTTGGGTTCGAACATACAAATTTATTCCCGCAAAATGTCCAGCATAAATTTTGCAAAATGTAACATAACTTCAAAAGGTCATATTCTAAAGATGTCCGTACGATACGCTAGGCAAAAAAGTAAAAGTACATGTACTTTCGAAACCATCAAGAAAAACTTTGTTAAGTGTTTCTGAAACGTGATATGTTAAGTATAAGAATTCAGAAAAAGAAAATATTTATATAATCACCAGCACGAATTGATGCACTTGAAGGTGCCCCATAAATAAATAAAAGAAGAACAACTCGTACGAATGTTCGTGCGACACACGTAAAAATACCCAACTAATAAACAAATTCATTCTTCATGCAATACTGAACTACAAAAAATTAAAAAAACGCATAAGTTTTTAAGTTAATGTAATTTTTAATTGTCTGTCTTAATAATATTAATGCATACAAATCGCGTGTTACTATGTTGGTTTAAGCTTTTGTCCGAAACCAAATAACCGATTTTTATGAAAGTTTGTGAATGTGCATGATTGGTTTCAGCTTGAAAGCTAGGATAGTTTTGAATATGTGGCAGGACAACGCCTGCCGGGATAACTAGTTGAATTGTAAAAATTATTTTTTTTTTAATAATTAAAACTAGTTGTCCTTTTAAAATGTTTACATAGAATTTTTACAAGAAAACAATAGCAGCACTTTTGATTACTGGCTGTAGCGGTTTTCTTGTCAAAGACTAAATCAACTAATTGCAGTCTATTTGTTTTACAATCGACAAAAAATAATTAAGTTATACCGCTTAACTTTTAATGGATTTATTTGCAGTTGACTTTACTTTAACGCTGTCACAATTATTACTTCATCTGCGTTGCTCTCTATAGTCCTCATTCATTTTTTTTATGCTCTTAATAAATATTCCAATTATGCAAGATTTTCATCTCAACTACAAATAGAAAAATCCCAACTCTTAGCCAGAAATCCGGGCATTGCAATGCATCCGTTTATAAACCGGAAGTAGTATAGCTGAGGATGCTCGCTTATTTGCATTTTACTTGAATGTCTTTTTCTTCCTGCTAATGTTGCTATTGCTGCGAACATTTTTTGTGTCTGCTTTTTGGCTTTTTCTGCTTTGTATTTGTGTATTTTTCTTATTCTTTAGATATTTTCTTGACTTTTCACAGTTTGTTTATTTTGTTGGCTGCAAATCTTGTTGCATCTTCTAGTTGACACCGAATGGCCAACAATTCCTGGGCTGCGTCTGTAACAAAGAAAGTCATTCTGAGTGTGGTGCTGGAAGTGTAAATTGTTCGATAAGGATTTCCGTTTTGAAAAGTTTGGTTTTTTTTTGTTTGGTGTGCTGTTTATCTCAGTCACTTTGTAAAGCGGTTTTTCTTGCGATATTCTTTTTATTGTTGTCTCTGGTAGTGATTTTCGCAGGTCACTCAGTAGAAAATGAAATTAACTGCATGCAGTAAAGTCGAAAGTGTGTGTTTTTTTATAGAAATTAATTTAAATTTATTTTGAAGCTGTCTGTTAAAGTAATTGTTTTTCACACTAAATATACGCTTTTTAATCTGTTATTCAAATAATACGTCATTAAAGTAATGAGCTAAAGATTATGCCATACATTTCACATCAAAAAATGAGCTCAAAATAATCACTTATTCTCTTTGGAAATATAAACAAGAAACACACAAATTAATAATATAATCCTGTTTTTTTTTTGCATATACTTCAGTATTTCAAAGAGTAACCTTTTTCACTCCTTGCACTTTCTTATCTTGACACCCGCTTCAGTTTCAGGTTTCAGTCTTAGTTCTTATAAACATTGCATTGAGTACGTTTCTTTCCGCTTTTTGCAAATTCTTATCTGTTGATTGTTTTCATTTTTCATGCACTCACTATTTTCGCACTATTTTATCTATATATTAAAAGCTTTATTGAGCGTTTTTGTAAAAACAAAAGCACTATTTAATAGTTGCATTTTTCATGTAAGCTTCAGTTTTTTGCAAAGTGTTAAGTCGAAGAGACTTCTTTGTAGCGAAAGTATTGAAAGCTTAGTTTACAAACCAAATAATTCGTCTTATAACAGTGTGTTTATCAGAATTCCAAAAATAATGCCAACTTCGAAGGACACACTTGTTGAAATTCATCGTTCTGAATGGCCAAAACTTCGCGACCTCTATGCAGATAAAGAATTTTATAGGATTAGCTATACCTTAATACAAACAGCAATTAATTATATTGAACAGAATCCGCAGGTGAAACTTCATATATATTCGCTCAACGGTGATTGGCAGCAGGATGGAACTTTCTTTATGAATGTAAGTTTAACTTAATTTTCAGAAAGTTTTTAAAAATAAAACCAAATTGTAAGAGTAAAAGAAATACTTGTTTATTTTCAACCACTTTAACAATTAAAATATATCCAAAAGATATCAATCTTTATTAATTACACTGTAGAACAATATTAATATTTTTTCAAAATAACAAGGTTCCAATAATCCGTTTATAACAATATAGAATTTCCTACAGCAAAAAAATTTAATTGTAAAAAATAAATGGTTGCCATAAGTACCCACATTTGTACTCATCTCTTTATGAATAGATATTATATGAATAGCTTTCCTTTGTATGATGATTTGTTGTGAAATTTTATGTAACACATTTTGTTACAAATTTTTTCCTTTTAAATGCGTTTATGTGGGATAATTTAGCACCAATTCTAAATAATTTCGAAATGAACCCTTGCAGACAGACTGTAAGTTTTCACTGATACCTAGCGTTCAGGTTGAATTTTGAGCTTAGGTGCATTTAGAGACTTATAGTAGAATTTTATGAAAAATATTTTTGTGGGATATTTTCATCCACCATAATCTTGGTAATTTGGCTTTTTTCCGTTTGTAAAAAACGATCATTACGCTGATACACTGAAAAGTTAGAGGGTTGAAATTGTAAACAAAAATGTTCTTCGTAGTTTTCTACACAAATTTCCCAAACACAGCTTAGAGCTAAAATATAAGGGTCACATGGTTTCCTATTACGATTAACCATAACAATTTGCCAAAAAGTGGAAAAATTAAAACCCCCCAAAAAAAAAAAAAAATTCAGACCTAATCTTTCAAAACGCCTATACACTGAGCCGGATCAATTTAATATGAAAAAAAGACAGCCAGACACCGACTCAAAAGTAAGATGGACTCTTAATTTTGATAGTACACAAATATTGGCTCCTCTCTTCAGACCCCAAAAACCCGATTTGTCGTCATTTTAGAAAATATGGTTTTTTAAGCATATATAAAATGTGTATTTTTCATGGTTTTCACATGCATTTAAGCTTATTGGAAAAGTATTGAGCTCTTCGTCCCATTGGTATATCGTATGGTATGGTATAATCAAAACTGAGTACCTACCATGAAAAAATCCATATTTTATAGGCATTTAAAAAATATATTTTAGAAATTGAAGAATATTGTAATGGAGCACCCTCTGGCGTATAATTTACTAAAAAACTGTTACCAGAATATGATTTTGCATACATAAAAACTCATTTATACAAAAATTTGCCAAAATCGAATAGTAATTATGACAATTAAATAATAACTAGTATCGCCTGGGGTCGAAATTCGACCAATTTATTGATTGCCTATTTAAAATTATGTATACGAGATGATTAAAATAAGTTCGAGGCTATAACTCTTAATTGATTGGAGATATTAAGCTATTTTCTTCAAAAAAATTCTTTTTTTATTTAATTATTTTGTTCAAAAACACAAAAACAACATTTTAAAATAATTTAATTTTGTCAAAGAAATCATAGGGCCTTGATTTTTTGATGGCACGGACAGTTTATTAATTTAGTGTCAAGACAAAATAAATTCAACTAAAATTCGGTATTGGCTTTGAAAGAAAATCAAAAATGCAATTTTGAGTTTTTGCTTTTTTACAACAAAAATCATTTTTACCCCATATTTTAAGAATAAAACAAATTTAATGGTCTTTTTTTAAAAGGAATAATTTATATATAAACAAATAAAAAACGGTATTATTTTTAAAAGTTTTTTTAAGTTAACTGATAAGTCTTAAATATAAAAAAGAAATAAATAAAATCTATTCACAGATAGCGGAGATATTAGCTTCCCAATTTAAAACATTCAATTTGAGACAGTTTTTTTCTCTCTCTTGGCATTTGGTTGAAACACACGCCAAATAACTAACGACAATATTAAGAAAATTCATTTAAAATACTTTTGGTTAGAACTTTGCTTTAATTTTTATCACAGTTGAAAAAAGATTTAACAAACTTTTAGAAAAAATTAGAAAAATTGAAAAACCGTTAAAATCCGACCAAAATATTCACATGAAAAAATGGTATTATTTCCAAAAGTTTTTTTAAGTTAACTGATAAGACTTAAATATAAAAAAAAAATAAATAAAATCTATTCACAGATGGCGGAGATATTGGCTTCCCAATTAAGAACATTCAATTTGAGACAGTTTTTTTCTCGCTCTTGGCATTTGGTTGAAACACACGCTAAATAACTAACGACAATATTAAGAAAATTCATTCAAAATACTTTTGGTTAGAACTTTGCTTTAATTTTTATCACAGTTGAAAAAAGATTTAACAATCTTTTAGAAAAAATTAGAAAAATTGAAAAACCGTTAAAATCCGACCAAAATATTCACATGGAAAGTCAAATTGTGAATTCAAAACACATTTTTTTACAAATTTTACACTTGACGAATGGAGTGTAGTTTTACATTTTTTTAAGAAATTGTTACTTTTAAAAAAAATTCAAATTCGACTTACTCAAAAACTTTCCCCCAACTATTTTTTTATACTAATCAAAGATCGAATTTTTTCTCAAAAATTTAATTTCTCTCTTAGAAGTTTGGGAACCCCCTCTATGAGATACATATATCATTTATATATACATTCTGCACATCTGGACAACATAACCTTTCGAATGATATAAGTTTCATTTATTTTGAGTTTTAATTAATACCCAAAAAGGGTACGACAAACTTTAATGTTCACGTATTAATATATAAGATTGAACTGAAAAAACCTATCGAATATAAACTTTTGACGTTTTATATAATTGTGGCATTCATTTAATAAATGACACAAGAAGGTATATCAATGAATAGAAAAAATAATACTTTTCCAATATGCTTAAATGCATGTAAATACCATGAAAAATACATATTTGTGTCTAAAAAAAAATATCGAAAATGGCGAAATTATAATTTTTTAAGTGCAACAAATTTAAAAATTTTTTTTGACAATATTTGTATACTATCAAAATTTTCACTTTTTCGCTTATCTTAGGTATGCTTTTTGAAGAAAAAAAAATGATATGCAAAAACTAGATTTTTTTCTCAAAATAGGGGTTCAGGAGAACTAAAACCGCTCCATGGGGATTTCTCCGATCCAAAAAAAAACAAAAAAAAATGATGCAGACATATTTTTCTAGAGTCCTTCTAACTTTTGAGTCGGTGTTCAGTGAAATATAAATTTCGATCCGGCTTACTTTATACGTAATTTGTTTTTAGTACTCTATCAGACTCCGTTGTCGAAACCGTGTTATTTGGTTTTGTGTTGAAAAGTGTTATTGAAATAATTATGCAGATTTTGGATAGATATTATTAACCGTCTGTTACGTTTGAAATATAAATCATTCGGCTAAACAATGAACTGTGCATTCAAATTATCATGAAATATTTATCTTATTCTGTTAAAGCAAATTCTTTACATTTTCTTTTACGTTTTTTTCTCTTAAGTAAACAATAGTAATTTCACTGTTTTGGAGAATTATTTAAAACCAAGATAATTTGTTCATTGAAAGTGCAATACTATAAAAAAAATATGATAAGAAGTGAATTTAAATTTTTTTTGTGTAAATTTATAACTTGAATTAGACAAGATAAATGTTTAAAAATAGTAAATTAAAAAATTGCAAACAGTAAGTAAAAAATAATTAGTTGAGTTACATTTTTGGCAGAGAGTATGCATGCAAAATAAAATAATATGACCCATAACAAAGATAACCCTGATACTGTAGAAAAGTCGTAGGCATTTTTTTGTGTAAATTGTATTCGCCATTGAATTGATTGTAGGGTTATTCCATTATGACGGTTGTGACCATGATACTCAGATTTTTGGTTGTAATTAAAAAATATAATATAAAAAAGTAAGCCTGCGATTTTCAAGGCGTTTAATTAAAAAAAAACGTTTAATTAAAAGTAGATCATGACGACTTTGATGGGTGTGGCTTTACAGATTTGATCTTTTATAACTTGGTAAGAATGTGGATACAGCTACGGGCAATATTCAATTTGCTCTATTGAGCCGTTATAATAACACTACCTCTTATTCCCGTTCGTTCTAATGTGTTTTAACAGGACGAAAAAAGGCATGATTTAAAAATAAAAATGTTTGTTACCTTGTCATGATTTAAATTTATCATTAAATTATTTTAAACCATTTATTTATTTATTTTAAATCATGCCTTTTCATGATTTATGATTTTAAAAAATAAAATCATGTTTATTTTTTAGTTAATTAAAAATAATTATATTTTCTTTTTCTGTACATAGCCGTTTTACATGAATTTCACTTCATAATAATATAAAAATAAGAATAAGCAATTAATACTTTAAAGACAACTTTAACCTAATAAAATCTCTCTTCCTATCCAGGATCAAAATGATATAACATTCAACACACTCAGTTCCAGTTATGATAGAATTCTAAATGGTCTAAGCTGTGTGGACAGTTACCGAGATATCTATTTCTATGCTTTCCCAGAGCATTTCCTACCGACGATCAAGCAATATTTTATAAACCACGATATATCATTAGATGCCTTCAAGCCGATTGGCACATTCGTTTATCATGCCACAAAAGAACAAATCCAGCAATTTAAGATTGAGTTAGTTTATTTAAATAGTTCGAAGAAACAGAGAAAGCAAAATTAAATATATATATCTTCCTAGTTTACCAGCAGGAATTACAGTAGCACCGCTGCAGGTGCAACATGCCGAACAAGTAAACAGCATGTGGCCACATAAGGGACCTGAAACAGCTAAACTCGTAGAGCGCTTGATACGCTATAATCCAAGCTGTGGAGCTTTCAATGGGGATGGCCAACTGATGGCTTGGACTATGCAGTAAGTGCAAAATATTTTCAAAATAATGATGTATAAAAATAATTTTTTATTTAAAGGTTACCTACAGGTTGCCTTGGCATTTTACAAGTGCTGGATGAATACAAACGGCAGGGTCTGGGCAGTCTGATGGTGCGTTGTTTGTCCAAGCAACTGATAGCTAAAAATTTTGAGGTCTTTGCGCCGGTACTATTCGAAAATGTTGCATCTCGTGCACTATTTGAAGGCTTGGGCTTTTGTGTTGTAGATAAAATGTATTGGGTTAAAAGGCCAGGTCAAGAGAAAAAAGTCTTAATTTAAAAAACAAAATATAAGCTGCGCTCTAAAAAAGTGTGTTATTTTATTTATAACGAAATAAATAAATTAATATCAAGTTTCTTTAACGTTTCATTAAAAAAAAATAAATATAAAAATATATGCATCGGCCGGGAATCGAACCCGGGCCGCCCGCGTGGCAGGCGAGCATTCTACCACTGAACCACCGATGCTTGTGTTAAATAAATTAAGCTTTTAATACAAAACTAGCGGCATTCAAAGCTTCTTGCCATGATCATTCGCATGTACACTATTGCTATCATAACGAAAATTAACATAGATTAATATGAATTTATTTTTTTAACATGCTGTTAAGTCGCTCATAAGCAAATTCTGTTCAATTAACATTGTGAAGTACTCTGCTGATGTATTTAACCTTTCCTTGTTAACTTTATAAAAAATCGCTGAAAAGGTAACCATGTGTTTATGAGACGTATCATTGATTCTTTGGATTAAAGTTGTATTAATAGCAATTTAATATTTTGTTTTTGTACATGGCTCTCTCACATATTCCCTTGTTATCCAAACACAGTGAAAGAGCAGTGAAGGACTGACAAAAAAACAGGGTTGCCATCTAACAAAAATATTTTGCTACCAACCACATTAAAAATAAAAACAACCAAAATGGATACAAAACTACCAAATCAATATAAGCTTTAAAACTCTAAAACTCGGAATACTGTTAAAATGTTGTCATGCTTACATTAATACTAATTTTCTATGGTATATTAAACAATCGTTAAGGAAAAGTCACATTTTTTATTATAATTCCATTTTAAAAAGTTTAATAAAATCTCAATATTTTCCCAATACGGGCATTCCACGCCTAATACAAGTCGTGTTTGGCTTCATGCTCTTCGATTAGCTTGAAATTTTGTCTAAAGGTACTTTTTCCACTCATAAGAATGTAAGTTATTTGTGTTTTTCGCCATTTTTTCAAAAGTTATGGAGATACCAATTTCTTTTAAAAGTAAAAATCTTGAAAATAGAGTCATTTCCAATAAATCATATCTCCATGAACTGTTACCATATTTTTGAAAATAGAGTGTCGTTAGAAAGCTATTAAAAAGCGATGTAAAAGAATAAATATTTTTGGTATTTTTATGCTATAGTTGCCAACATTTAACTTGCTCATATCTCAAAAAGTGAACCTTTTTTTTTTTTTTTGTAATTTTTAAAGCAGAATATGTTAACTTTCGACCAACAAAAAATAACGGTATAGTTTTTTCGAAATCTTAATTTTTTCTGACATCCATTTCACTTTATCGTTCATAACTTTTATACCGTTTGAAATATTTATACCAAAGAATATATAAAAAAGATTAAACGAAAAATATTTTTAAATATTCCTGGCTTATTCCTTAGTTCACCAATTCTTGAGAAGTGCTTCTATCGCGCCTTTTTTATTTTCATTTATTTTCTGTGAGTTTTATTTAGCTACAAATTTGTATCAAAATAAAAAATAAATCTACCAATTAACCAAAAGCTGATTTGAAAAAAAAAAACTACAAAATTTAGTTGAATTTAACCAAAGCGGCAACGCTGCAAATGAGTACACAAGAGAGAGAGAGAGAGCAGAAAATTAAAAAAGCTACACTCAGAAAAAAGCTTATCGGAATATGATAAAAAAGGCATCATATTTAGAGAAAAATGGTATAGACTTTGCTCCAGAGAATGCTATTCTCTAATTTCGATACTAAAAATTCTCTAAAAATGGTAAAAAGTTTCCATGAAAAAGAAAAATATATCGTTTTTTGAGAAAAAGCTTTTTATTTTTGAGAAAATATTTGTTTTTATTGAAGAAAATACTTCTCTTAGTGAACTTTTTATCAAAATATAAGAAAAGTTTTTCATTTTCAATAAATTTTTCTCTATAAATGAGAAACTTTTGTTCGAGAAAAATACTTATCATTATTAGAGACATTGAAATATTTCCATTTCCTAGAAGTAAAGAAATATTTCTTCGAAAATGTGAAAATTTATTCTAATTTAAGAAAATTTTATTTGAAAAAGAGAAAATTTCTATATCGAAAATAGAGAAATTTTTCACCGGAGCAAGGTATGTGTTTTTTTCTCAGTGTAACGTCATGCAGACGTAGGTTATCAAAACAAGGTTAAACCAATGTAAGTCTCGTGGAACATATCATACCCCAGCACATATATGAAAGATTTATCATATTCTGCCACTTGACAAGGGTACTAGAAACGTAATATCGAATTATAGACACTAAAGTTTACGGCTTGTCCTTCAATCCTTGATTATCACATCAGTTAATTTTTTGTGGTAAGTAAGGTTTATTACTATCGCTTGGTTTTCTTCTTGAAAAGTAACTTATATAGATGGATAGTATCATCAAAGAATCAAATCTTTCTGTTAATGCTGATGTTATAACAATTTATCGACACTTTCTTCACATATTTCGCTGACTCTAGCCATCCCCAAGTTGACATAAATAGTACTATAATTTTTTTCAAAAATTAACTACAAGAACAAGGAACTGAATTTTCAGTCTCATATCGATTACATCGTTAGTATAGCCATGCTCAGTACTAAGTTTTACGAAACATTGTTTTGAGAAAGGATTCTCAAGACCTAAGGTTACAAAATCTATCTCAATTTTGAATAAATGATTTTATATAGTTGAATGCATTACCGCTCTACTTGGATTACTTAAAGTTCTCAAAATTAAGACTCTTTTCTGAGTAATAATGATGAGCGATCTTAAAATATGAATGAATAAATGTCTTTTCGGACTCATAATATCGTCAGAAAATGAGTCATAAATATGAGCGCATATATCGACAACTTTAAAATTGTTTTTAATGTTTTAAAATTCGTAAAAGTTTAATAAAAAATAAGCGTTCATTTAGCAAAATACAAAATAAATAAATGATACATATTTTTAGGTAAATTACGCAACAAAATTTTTTATGGATTTTTAAAAAATTATGCAATTTTTAATTATCAGATAAAAAAAAATTAATCAAGTTTGTTCTCAGAATTTCGAATAATACTCTGGTCTTATTGTTATTAAGGTACATAAGAAAAAAATTTAAATATATTTTGATCCATTTTAGTGACCTAGCACTGGTCTAAGGGTTAAATAGGATTTCACATATTATGTTCTTGGCATATGTTAGCCGTAAAGCCTAGTACTATGCTCGATTGCGTGAAATTTCACTGGCAACAGACATTTATTTGTTGCGTGAAAATTTTGACAGATATTTTGTTGCGAACGAACAGCTGATGATCAGCTTACAAATTTCGACAAGATGTAAATAAACAGCCACAATTTATTAGAGGAAAAGCAGAAAATCATTTAAGTTCTTTTATTTTCATATTTGTGATTATATAAATAGAAAATAAATATTTATACAAGTATGCATGTCCTTTGTTTTGGAGCAGAACAACTCATTAGTTTATGCCAGTTTGCAAGCTGCGAAGTCTTGCGACCGCCAACACCAAGGTGTATTCGTATTTACAATTTCCAACAACTGCAATTATTAATTGCAAAACTTTAGAAATAGTACAAAAAATATAATTTCAATTACAAACTGTTCTTTTGCTTGCACTTTTTTCTTAAATTTAATGACAACTGCCACTTTTCACGGCAAAATAAATGGTCGGTTCAATTAAATTGCCGTGAAAATAATGTTGCTAGATGCATGTTGCGGAATATAGTAATAGATTTTCCGCAGCGAAGCATAGTACAGCTTTGACGAAACAGTTGTGAAATGTTCACGGTTGTTTCACAGCTGTCATTTTTTGTATGGAGATTTGAGTGAAATTTCACGTGAAGCCGAACAGAGTACTATGCTTAAAGGCATAACAATATCAAACGATCTGCTCTATTCATCAATAACATATAAAAAACCTTTAACATTTTTAAAACCTTTAACATTTTTAAAATGCTATTAACGTAAGATTTTGCACTAAAATTGTTGAACTTAAGAAAGCTCTTAAAATAAAGACATATTCTTCAGTTAAATGTTGACTAACACTGCATTAAAAAAAGCTTGGCACTCTTAACCCTCTAACCGGCAACATCGTAAAAGCTGTCAGATTCATCTGATATTTTTTTTTACTAGTTTATAATGACAAAAGAATTTAAAATCCAAATTTGCAGGTAAAAATCTTATCTCTGAGGGTCGCCAGGTGCGAAATACTGAAGACCGTCTTTTGACGGTCTTGCCGGTTTATATATAAAATATGACACAGGTAGACAATTTTGTATCGAGCAATTTTTAATAAGAAAAAGAGGTATAGAAGATTTTATTTTTGATAATAATGATATGATTTATAATTATTTTTGTTGATGGTAGTCCCAAAAACAATTTTTATCGGCTGTGCAACATAAATTTAATTCGCATTTGATTCAAAACATTTGTGTATCGGATTTTTTGCAATGTTTGCATCTTTTTTCCCTTTTTTATCCATCGATTTCGGGAAATGACCTTCACCATCGAATCGAATATCAGCGACCTTATGCACAGCTCTTTTTCCAATACCTGATGTGCCAGGCTGTGGTGACACTGATCGTTCGGAAGATGATAGTGGTCGACCTTTAGGCCTTTTTGCTTTGAAGGAAACGAGTCCAGCAGCAATTTTCTCACGGAATTGTGGAAGCTGTAAATGCTCTTTTTCTTTGTCCACATTTTTGGAATCAGTGAGATTCTCTGAACGAATACGTTTGGATAAGATATATGCATTTGTGGCTGCCATATCCACGAAATGGTGGAAAAGTCTAATCATAATATTTCGACTTTTAGCTCGGATATGGTACCGGCTCATGAGGCCATCCATCAGATCAACCCCACCCATGTGAGCATTATATTCACGAAATGCGGGCAGCTGATTTCGATGTATTTCTTAACTTTTCTATCGCACCGAGCTGCTTTCGCGTCTTTTTTGTCGGGATTTGATTTGGAAAAAGGTTCAATGCCGACATATGTAGATGCTAGCCGCACACACTTGTTGTCCTTCCACAGAACGGTGTTCACATCAATCCCGTACATTGAGGTCAAGTATTCCACGCAATATCCTCTTTCTTCTTTGTTGACTTCTTTGTCAGTCGGTAGCTTGGAAGTGGAGTAGTTGGTAGTGGAGATCGGAATCTTTTGGGTGGTTTCAATTGTTTGCTTGGTACGAATGATGGAGTTGATGTGGACGGTTCCTGTGGGTCAAATGCTTCATTACCGACTTCGACTGCTTCACTCACCACTTCGATTGTTTGTTCGTTTGGTATTTTGACGAATGTTGAAGATGCTGATGGCTGATCGATTGAACTGGTATTCAATGATATGTTTATTGCCTCTGTAATAAATGCATCAGTATTCTCAGCTTGATTCATGTCATTGATGCAATTGCCAGTTCGTCTGAACTATCGGGCTCAATATTATCGAGAACATAATCTGGGTCGACCAGACTATCGTCACTACTATATGCTTCAACTTCGCTTTCCACTGAATCTATGAATTCCCGAATATCCTTATCAGATAATTTATTTAAATTTATTTTCTATTTGAATATCGCTGAGTACGATCCATCTTCACATAAAAAGTAAATAAAAATTAAAGGGGGAGAATATTTGAATAATGCATGAAGAATGATGATTCAAAACACAAAAGAAATGCACCGGGGAATTTTTTTACACGTCAGCCGGCAAGACCGTCAAGTGACGGTGTTGCTTTTTTTGTTTCTATAACACACTTTCAATTATTTTTTCACTTCATCTTCATTTTACATTTCGAATAAAACGTTTTAACTACTTACCCTGAAAATATTGAGATGATCACTTAATTTTGGATGTGTTTTTTTGTCAAACGAAAAGAAAATAAAAACCAAATAATTTCTAATGCTATTTGACTGATTGCTCGCACATAACTAATAACTGATCTCCACCGCGTGGTTGGAGTGCAATCATATGATTATTAAATTGTTAAGTAAACAACAACAATTTTGCTTTTCGCTAGTTTGCATTGCAAAAAAATGCATAATTCGCTCTAGAGGTAAAAAATGAAAGACCGTCTTTTGACGGTCTTGCCGGTTAGAGGGTTAATATTTTCGCTGTTAACATTTTAGCGAACGATTAAGCAGTTCGCTGTTAAAGAACTTTTAATGTAAACATTTCATGTTATTAAATATTGCACACGAATGTGTGTTTTTTTTTAATAATTTTTTGCATTGGAGCTTTAGCTGAGTCAATTGTTTTTTCTTTTGTCACTTTTAATTTTATTATCTGCACTCTTTGTTTGAAATAACAATTTGGAATTTGAAAGTGTTGATCAGCTAACATTGCTTAGTGCACATTTTATTTCTCTCGAGTTCATTCACCGATTGTGAGTGCTTCAGTATGAAAACATCGCGTCTGCTGCCCATTGCATTCGAGGATCTTCCAAATCTACGTAATCTTTATGCCAATCAAAAGGAACATATTTTCACGTACAACACTCTACAAAACTACTGTAATCTGTTAGCGGCTAATATCAATATATCCGGTGTAAGAATATTATCTTTAAATGGATTGTGGAGGGAGGACGGCTTGTTTGTAATACAGGTAGGTGAGGTGAACACGAGATCTGTTTTGAACTGTTAAAAATATATGTGTATCTTCTAAACAACCTTAGTTCAACAATTATTTTCATTTCGCTACTTTAAGTGCAAATGAGAGTCTCTCAGAAGCTTTAAGCTTGTTGAATTTGAAGAGTTTAAGAGGTTTGATTGTTTTAAATGGTTATGCGGAGCGTTTTCAGCCTGTTGTCAATGATGTTGTGCAAAAATATGCTCTCTGGACGGAGAGCAAACGTAATGGTAGCTATTTGTATTACGTTTTGCCGTTACAGCGCTTAAAGAATTTCGAAAAAAGGTTTGTTGAAAATGGCTTTAAAAAATTTTGTTTCTAGAATCTCTAATAAGCGCAAATTTTTTTAACAGATCATTACCAACCGGGTTCTATATGGCAGCTCTGAAGAGTGAAAATGTCGAATTGATAAATGAAACCTGGGGCCCGAAAAGTGAAAACAGCTTTAAGCTCATTGAATTCTATATTGGACAAGGCACCAGTTTGGGCATCTATACGGATCAGGGCGAGCTCGTAGCATGGACCATGGTGTTAGCTTTTATTAAAACTTACTTTTTCGACAGCTTCTAAATTGTTCTTTATGACCGACAGACAACTTACTGGTGCCATTGGAATGCTCCATGTTACCGAGCCATATCGTCAACTTGGTTTTGGTTCTTTATTGGTTATGGAGATTTCATTGGCCTTGCATCGACTGGGTCTGCATGTGTCCGCTACTATATCTGACACAAATATAGCTTCACAAAAACTTTTTACAAAACTGGGCTTTGAACTATCAACTTTTGGGCGCTATAATTGGCACTATTTGAGGGCAACACAAGAAGGTCATACGTAGAATCAAGTGTACAATACAATTTATTGCAAGCAATAAATTTCTAGAATTTTTATAGTTAAATGCAATTATTTGTTGTGGCAAAAGTTTGGGTGAAAGTTACCGAGGAATTCAGCGAAAGTTTTGATGAAAGACGCTGATGCTGATGAAAGACACGGCGTGCTTACTTTCAAGGATACCTTTTCTAGTCAAAATAACTACAGTGTTATTTTACTTCATTGCCGCGCATACCGAGTCTTTATTTGTTGTTGTTGTTGCTTTGTTTATAGTAATTGCTTGCTTCGTCAGGAGCAAGTAATTCGGGCGGAATTTCTAGTTATTAGTTTTAATCCTTAATTATTACTTGGATGCGCGACGGCAGTTAAGTGCATACAAGGCAAAAAGCTTTCAATGCGCGAAGAAAGTTCACGTTGATAACTTTCGTGCTTTGACTTTGGTATTGAGTTTCGAATCGTTATTTTCTTGTTGTTGTTGTTGTTATTGTTGTAGCTGGTTTGGTTTTATTTAGAACTCGCGCGTGCATGCATTTCCGCTTCCGTTCGATTTATGTAACTGCGGGGCATTTTCTTGGCTGTATAAGTTTTATTCTTTTGGGTTGGTAGTTTTGGTGTTTTCTGCTATGTGCTACACCAGTGCGTTGTTTTAGCTGTAGTTTTTTATTGTTGTATGTTACAATCCTGCGCGGCTGCAATTTCCAAACTATCTTCAATGTCGTTCTGATGCTGCTTAGTTACTTTCAACTATTGATTATATGACTGATTCGACGAGTAGAGCAGTAAGATTTTTGTTTCTGAGAATAAATAAACAGGGTGGTGCGTTGGAGTATCAGCTTTTATGTCAGTATTTAATTTATGCAAATTTAAGAGAGATGAAAAAAAAGTTTGTTAAGCCATTACTTGGATGTAAAAGAAACGAATATTTTTTTAGACTTAAAACTTCATATACCTTTATATATTAAGATTTCAAAATTATTCCAATTTTAAAAAATGTGTTTTTTTTTCATATTAAGGCCCGTTAACTGATCTCAATTTTAAACAAAGTTTAGCTTAAACAAAGTTTAAAATTCCTTAACCTCAGTTTAAATTTAAACGCCGATACCTCATCTCAAAAAATCAAAGTTTAACTTGGTGAGGCAAGTTTAAATTTAAACACAGAAATTCTAGGTTTAAAAAATTTAAACTTAGATTTTGTCAAAAATTCTCTGAGAACATTGGAAATATTCTCAATCATAAACAAAAAATAAAAAATAAAAAAATCATACTTCAAAAAATCAAAACAATAAACAAAAACAAACATATTTAAAGTTTTGAAAAAAAAAAATATTCCAATGAAACTGACAATTTGCATTATTTTATCAAAAATTTTTGAAATATTTTGATGTTCTACGTCAAAGTTGTAGAATTTTTACTACAGTGCCGCTCAAATATGTTTTTTAATCTCAGTTTAAATTTTTAAACAGAGTTTAATTAAACTGCCGATAAAAATGAGATAAGTTACGAAAATAATTTTAACTGAGTTTAAAATTTAAACTCTGTTTACGAAATCTGAGGTTAAGGAATTTAAACTTCGGAGATCAGTTAACGGGCCTAAGTATTATAATATGATTATATCTGTTTAGACTAAAACTTTTAAAGATATAATAATTTCATGACAACCCGTGGTCAGTTTACGGCTTACTTACGTACAACAGCTTACAATTTTTATATCAAGACTTTTTAAAATTTTAAAAAAATTTTGGTTGATTTGTTGAATATATGAAATGCATCAAACAAGAATTTAAATTGTTTTAAAATTTTATTGATATCAGATTAATTGTGAAGCTTTTGCTAAAATATTATTAATTGATTGCCAAATATTGGTTACTAAAAACTTTTACTTACTTTTTAAACTTAAAATACTTCATTCAATACTTAATATATTTTCCATTTGAAAAGAGTTTTTATATTATTGGATATCACATTTTCGGGGAACGTACGAATTTTGTGTGAGTTTCAAAACTTATAATCTGATAATGTATCAATAATATTATATGATTAATAAATAATATTATTATATATTAGTTATTAATTATAAATAATTAGTAATTATTAATAATAAAATATTATTTTATAATATTTTTCTATATTAATTATTAAATATATAATTTTATTGATATTATCAGATCAGAAGTTTTGAAAATCACACAAAATTCGTGTGATATTTAATTTATTTGGAAGTAATGACCTCAATTTAGTATCTACAATAGTAAATTTTTTTTACATCGTCAATTTTTTCTCTAAAAGTAACGGGCAAAAAATTTTGTTTTTTAATTTCGCCTTATTTCGATAATATTCCGTTCATTCATATACCTTATCATCAGAAAACACTCTAAAGATTAAAACAATCGGATTTTGTTGAGCTAAAAAATGCAATTCGGAACAAAAAGGTATGAGCGTGTTACTTTAAATAGCACACATTTTGTTTCCTAGAATTGCAACATTTTGTTTTCATAATTTCGAGTTAAGTCGTTTATTTGATCCCTCTTTTTCGATAATAACCTTTAATTTCGGTTTTTTTTTCGGTTTTAGATTCGGTTATTCTTTAAGAATGCAAATCTATCATGAAACTTACTTCCAAGAAATATAACGTTAACGACCATATAAAACTTAAGGTTATATCTTCAAAAAAACAAAATTTTGAAGAAAAGTTCGTTCACATAAACTGCAAGTCTTGAAGCCGACTTTCATGTGCACAAACAAAATTCGTTGGTTAAATGAAATATTTTCGATATATTTCCAAAAATATCATTCGAGTGTAACGTTAAAGACAATAAAAGTGACCATATAAATATTTTTGAACTTTTGTATTATATCTAAATATTTTTGAAAGATATATTCAAGTCCTTAAAAATAAGAGCTTTGCAAAATACTCAATTATTTAAAAGCTCTTTTAAATTTTGAATTTTTAAAATTTTGGAACAAAAAATGTTTGGTATTTCTTAAAGAACGACAAAAAATACATATTTTGATATTGAAAGCGTTTTAAAATTTTAAAAATTTCTTAAGTTCAGCACAGAAGCTTGTCGTATTTAACACCATTTTGAAGGTTACAAAATTTTATTTATATCTTTTTTCAATGTCTAAGAAATACCAACAAATATTATATTTACTGAAAAAAAAATTTTCTTGCAGAGGTTTTGCAATATATTTTTAATAATTAACATATTAAGTGTATTCATGCAAAGCGGCAAGCTTATATTTTGGGCAATTAGTTATTTTTATCAGACATTGTATGAACGTCCATTTAAGTCGATTGTGTAGTTACAGAGATATGTCAGCTGTTAACTTGTTAACAGTCAACTTTAAGTTTACCAGCTCGATTGCTCACCTAAATCGTAGACCAAGTATATCTAGTTTGTGCAAACGGTTCTCTAGATATTTCATTTATAAGGTTGATATACTAATAAGGTTTATACCATTTATAAGAGTATTGCCCATTTGCATGAATACCCTTATTATTTGTTCAAAAAATAAAATGCTTCAAAATGAATGTATGTGTCCAAAACACTCTTTACTAAATTTAAAAAATTTAATTTAAATTTTTGAATTTAAAAGAAATAAATTTAATTCTTTGAAATTAAATAAATTAGTCAAATTATGTTGATATAAAAATCTATCTTTGAACTGAAGTAAGTTACGTTAAACATGGGAAAATAATTAAACACTCTGAATACATCAATAATTTGTTTAAAGCTTTAAAGCTCTTTGTACCACTAAAACAATTTACATTTTTCTTTGCAAAACTGAAACACCCTGTTTTAGTGTACTCAAGTTCTTTGTGGAAATACAGCATTTAATTTCAGAGCATAAAATAGACATGCAACAAATTAACACACTTCAATAATAATTATCATAGCTTAACGGAAGCACGAAACTCAGTAAAATGTAAGATAATAAAAAAAAACAAAACTAAAACAGCACTATGACAATACAATGTTTAATAGTGAGACTTTTTAAAGACGAGAGAGTGACAGAGAGCGAGAGAGAGAGACTTGATAGAAAATTTCTGTAGTTGAGAAAAACGTCTTGAAAAGCTCTTATAATTTAATTCGTTCAAAATAAAAATGTTAAGAGTAACACTTTAAATATAGCTCTCAACCAGAAATAAACTAAAGTAAGCTAAAAGATCACATAAATTAACACATGCAACTTGCAAGGTTCAATTTGTACACCCTGTACAAGCATCGGTGGTTCAGTGGTAGAATGCTCGCCTGCCACGCGGGCGGCCCGGGTTCGATTCCCGGCCGATGCAATTATATTTTATTTTTTGATACTTGCAAAAAATGAAAACTAAAATTCTATACAATGGCCAATTTAAAATCGCTTTTACACAATCCAATCATCATCTCTTCAGTAGCTACTACAACATTGTTGATGGCATTCAATAAAATTGCTCAATCAAAATATACTTAAAAATATTTGACGTAAACTTTATCAATAGAAAAATGTTCAACTTTTATCGAAATTGTTTTTAATGTGTTTTTATGCGAACTTGGTCTGTCGCTTTTACTTATTCATTCATTGTTTGGTACTCGTCCTCGTACTATTATTTTTTTAGTTTTCTTAGTTTTTAAATCAGTTGAAGTTGCAACTGATAACTTGCAATAGCTTTTTATGGCCTTTGGTTAGTTTACTTTTACTTCTATTTTTGTTATCGCCTGGATGCTCTTTTTGGCATTCGATAGTTTGCAGTGCTAAATCCTATCTACTGTAGTTTTTTCATTTTATTGCTATTCGCATAAAAGTGATTTTAAAAGTTGTGAATGTGTTTTTCAGTTGGTAGTGAAAGTTTTTTTAACAGCAACTTAAGATTAACATGAAGCGGTTTAGAAGTTATAAGCAAGTTGAAATTGCAATTGTATTCATATGGAAAATAGACGAGAAGAAAAATTCGAATTGAATCAGATAATATGTTTAAAAGTGAGGATTGTTATGGGAAAAAATATTTGTTTAAATATGAAAAATATTAGAACTTATACTAAATTCGAAACAATTGATATAAAAGTATTGTTACAGTTTAATTATTAATGTGTTTTAGTAAATAATAAATATTTTGTAAAATTTTTACTTCAGCAATTACTAAGTAGATACAATTTAATTATTTAACTTATTGTTAGTATAAAATTATAAAGCAAATGCAAAATCCATTTAGATCAGAAAACTTTTATCATTGATTTGCATGTGATTATATTTTCTACTCTTAAGGCTAGCCATGTTTCAAGCCGATCAATTCACTATTTTTAGGTAGATCTGAGCTGAAGTTCAATGCTGGTTTGTCACGCCAATATGTACGATCGATAATGCGAAAGCCAAGTTTCTTGAAAAGATTACTGGAGGGTACATTGGTATCCATGACCGTAGCTGTTAAATCTATACCACGCTCAGCTAGTTTGATGCATATAAAACGTACAAGATGTTCACCAAATCCTCGTCGCTTGTACTGATCAAATACCTGTAGAAAGCCAATACAACCAAATTCTAAGCTAAAAAAATGAAGATAAGTTTAAGAAAACTTAAAAAAAACAAAGTTTAAAAGTTCACACTTACTGCATAACCCACGCGCATAGCTCATTGGTTTGAGGTTCAAATATACCAAAGGTCATATTATTGGTTATGACCTGTCTTATTAATAAGTTAGAGCCAGGATACCGATGAGGCCATACATTGTCTATGTGTTGAGTAAGATCAGGTGTTAACGGTTTGACAACAAATCCAGACAGATGTCTTTTGATCAGAAATAATTTATTTATATTTTTGTTGTACATATTAATTGTTTTTTAAACTCACTTAAGTTCCAGTTGAAGTCCTTGTTCCTTTGGCAGATAATAAAGCAACGTTGGACAGTAGTATTCCTCATCCATATCTTTGATGCGTAGCTCGCGCAAAAGTTTGAGCGCTGCGGGTTTCACACGCTCTACATAAGCAGTCAACGTATAGGCGGGCTCTCGTTCAATGCAGCGTAAGGCGGCCAACATAAGAGGCTGATTTGCGGCAGTGAGAGTGTTAAAGAGCACATTATAACGCAAGCCATTGTGATCCTAGATAAAAGAGAGCGATAAATTATTAAAAATCACAATCAGCCAAATTTGCGTATCTGAAGAGGCAATAAATAAAATATTTTTTTGCTTTCTGTTTTTCAAGTGGTTCAGTCTGAGCACTTGATATTGACTTTAATGATAATTAATATAAAAAACAGGTTGAAGTTTTTGTTAAAGAATTCGATTTTGAGAGACATCACAAGTGGAGCGAGAACTTACAGAATATAAACCATTTCAATGGATTTGTCCATTATATTGGACACATCAGAAACAATTTTTTTGTTTTTTTTCATTTCTTTTTCGATTTTCCATCGTCTTTTTTAAAATCAAATAGGTTGGTACTATGAAATGAAGTTGTTCCAGCATGAAAAACATAAATTCAGAGAGATTTGTAAGGTTTGACTTAGTTGGATTTTCATTTTGTGCCCAACAGAAGCCAAGACCAAGACCAAGACCAAGACCAAGACCAAGACCAAGACCAAGACCAAGACCAAGACCAAGACCAAGACCAAGACCAAGACCAAGACCAAGACCAAGACCAAGACCAAGACCAAGACCAAGACCAAGACCAAGACCAAGACCAAGACCAAGACCAAGACCAAGACCAAGACCAAGACCAAGACCAAGACCAAGACCAAGACCAAGACCAAGACCAAGACCAAGACCAAGACCAAGACCAAGACCAAGACCAAGACCAAGACCAAGACCAAGACCAAGACCAAGACCAAGACCAAGACCAAGACCAAGACCAAGACCAAGACCAAGACCAAGACCAAGACCAAGACCAAGACCAAGACCAAGACCAAGACCAAGACCAAGACCAAGACCAAGACCAAGACCAAGACCAAGACCAAGACCAAGACCAAGACCAAGACCAAGACCAAGACCAAGACCAAGACCAAGACCAAGACCAAGACCAAGACCAAGACCAAGACCAAGACCAAGACCAAGACCAAGACCAAGACCAAGACCAAGACCAAGACCAAGACCAAGACCAAGACCAAGACCAAGACCAAGACCAATACCAAGACCAAGACCAAGACTTAAGAATTTATTTTAACTGAATAAACAGAGTTCTACAGTGTACTCATTGAAGACAAAAACGATGTTATTACTGTATTATACTTCAGAGATATGAGCGATATGATCTTAAAAACTTTTTTGTATGAAATAGAAGAGTAGTTTATTTATTTTTGTATTCAATTATCTTAAATCATAATCGACCGATTGTTAAAATATTTGAACTTTTTAGAACGCATGACTTCATTCGGCTGTAATTCGCTACAAAAAAACAAACAATTATTTATTGATTTTGTTTTTAGATTAAATCAAGATTGAATGGTACACTTGAATTTTTTTGAAAGCGGCAATATAGCTAAGTATATGATATTTATTTTGCGACCTAAATAAAACGATGACGTTTTGAGTAAAATTATAAGTAGACAATAAGAAAAAAGTTTTTCATAATATGATAAAAAAGGTATCATATTTGGAGAAAAATAGTAGACTTTATTCCAGAAAATGCTTTTCTCTTAATGGGATCATAAAAATTTCCTAAGAATGATAAAAAGTTTCAATGAAAAAGAGAAATATATAAAAATACATATATCGTTTTTAGAGAAGAAGACTTATTTATTTTTGAGAAAAGATTTGTTTTTTATTGAAGAAAATACTGTTGTGAGATTTTTTATCAAAATACAGAAAAAGTTTTTCATTTTCAATAAATTCTTTCTCTATAAAAGTCTCTTTACAGCTCTTAAGTAATTATTCAAGAAAAAGTAACTTACATTTCTTTAGTGTGTAAAAGTATAAATTCACAGTGTCGACGCTGTTATTTTTTAATGAAAAATGTAGCAAAACAGACAAAGTTTTTCTTACGCGGTGGATTCTCTTTTTAGTATTTTTGACAAAAAAAAAAAAAAAAATAAATACTTTTTGATTACTTTTCATGCTCGGAAAGTGGAATTTTTGATTTTGGAACTGCATTTTTCGGACAATTGACATTTGAGGAATGCATAAAATATAATTTTGGTTAAAAATTTTTAGTTTTGAAAAATCTTTAAAATAGTACCACTCACTGCAACTTTTTAGTAAATATTTTTTAATTCAAAATTTGTATTACTATCTCTCATTTATATGGTTTACTGTAAAAATGTATAAAGAGATAAGAATTATGTAAAATATTTTTTGTTTTAAAATTTGAAAAATTAACAAGGGAAAAGTGAATATTTAAGTCATTTTTACTTTTGTGCTTAACATCTGGTATTTAACACAATATTAATTAAAGCACATCAATAAAGGGTGAGATTCAAAATTTTGAATTAAAAAATATTTACTAAAAAGTTGCAGTGAGTGGTACTATTTTAAAGATCTATCAAAAATATAATGTTATTTTAAAAAAACCATATCAAATCGAATTTAAGCCGAAATACACTTTGAAGGACGTGAACTTATTTTAAAATTAATGTTTTTTATTATAAAATTTAAATAAAAAAAAATTATTTTCATATCTGATGAGTTATTCATTCACAAAGTTGATGTTTTGAAATTAGAAGAAGATTTTTACTGTTAAAAATCAAAAAATTTTTTTTTAAAGAAATATGAAAAAATGCATTCCATTTCTTTTGCATATCGTAAAAATGTCCATATTTGGTACTTTGGATGATTAAAACTATTGTTTACTGGTGCGATGACACTTACAAGAAAAAACACACATTTTGTATGGAAGCCCTAGGAAATGTCAACTTTTTTGATAAAATATTTAAACATAAGAAAAGGCCATAAGAAAATAAAATTTTTGATACCCATATTGGGTACTTGTAGTGTAATAAAATTTGTTCTCTAAAGTAAATAAATGCATTTCAATAAAACAAAAATTTTAATATACACAGCAAAAAAATTTAAAAAACAAAAAAAAGGTATGTTTAAAAATTGCCTTAAATCCAACATAAATTAATATGAAATAATTGTGTCAATATACTTCTATGATATCGACTAAACATTACTAAAAATTACAACAACAAAATAACAACAAAATTTTCTTATGTAAAATTGATGCCATCGTGTGTGGTTTTGTAAGAGCTTTCGTTTGGTACCAAATTTGTAAATGTTTCCATGGAAAATAGCGAAATTAAAGCAAAAAAACGAAATTTTCGCTGATTTTGGAACGCGAGTTTGACACCCTAAACCATCGATTGAGCACATATAAAAAAATACGTCGACCTTAGATTTTTGTCTTCTATCACATATCCGAAAATCATTCAAATCGGAGACTGTCACCTGGGGACCTTTCCTTGTGAGTTGTTTGCTCGGAAAGTGGAACTTTTCATTTTGGAACTGCATTTTTCGGACATTTGACATTTAAGGAATGTATAAAAGATAATTTTGGTGAGAAATTTTTAGTTTTGAAAAAAATTAAAATTCGATCAATTTATAAGCTCTTCTCAAACTAAATTTCAAATCAATTAAATAGCGGATTTTTGTATAAAAAGTTTATTTCTGTTTTAAAAGGTTGGGAACCCCCTGAAGGGAAATCACAATTTTTAAAAGTGGCTTGCATATCTACAGCCTAAACCTAAATTAATGACATCTGAATCGTAAAATCGGTCCATTTGTCTGGGAGGATTATATAGATGTCAACCCTCAAACACGTGTCTCTCAAATTTACCTTCATTATGTATGTGCCATGTTCTCGCCACTTATCATCCACACTATATATGTGGATATCATCCATGAGAGGATTCTTCACTGACCATTCGATATAATTTTGTATTGTATAATAAGTTAAGATATTTTCCGGCCAGTTACGTTTGTATAAATCACGTAAAATATGCCATTCTTCAGGCGGAATCAATTGTAACTGACAAGAACTCGAAATATCAGTCATTGTTCAAAATTATACTTTTCAAGCAATGACAAGGTTTTAAACTAATTCTACTGTTAACTATTGCACGACACAATTACGACTAAACGGATGATCACTTCAGTTTCTTAAGGTAAGTTTATTTTTTTTTTTTAATATTTTCGAAAAAAAACTTGCTTATCAGTGCTTCAAAAACGTAACAATTTCTTCCTAACGATTCATAGATAACTTTATGTTTTCAAGATGATATAAAAAAAAAAAAAATCACAATTCAATCACAATTCAACAAGTGTGCTTCAAGAGGATTACAATTTGTGATTAAAAAACAGTAAATTTTCAATATGAGAATCAGTGTTGCCATAAGAAATAAAAAGTTAAATTCTCACTTGCAGTTCTCACCCTTTAATTCTTAAAAAAAAAACATACATACATAAACAAAGAATAATGTTGATGCCGTTTTTGTAATTGCATATATAACCATTTCCCATGATTTATGTGCTAGTGGAATTTGATCACGGGTTTTTATTTTTCTAAAATTGTTAGATTTTGTAAAAATTTTTTACACAAATCGTTTAATCGAATTTTTAAAAGTCTAACAAATACCTCAAATCGTATCATTTGACAACACTGATGGGTATAAGAAGTATTTATTGTTGTTGTTATTGTTGTTGTTGTTGTAATTATCTAGCAGTATTCATGAAGGGCAGGTGGCAAGTCAGTCGAGTGGTTTCAACTTGAACAGATAATCGAAGAGAAATCAAACGATTTGTTTGACTTACGATAAGATGACCAACGTTAACTAAAAATTGAGGTTTTCCTAGATTTGGATACTTACTATGCTAGAAATATTTTATATCTTCAAAAGCAGCCCCTGACTTTGAATTTGAGCCCTAAACTTTTACTTAAACACAGAATACTTCAGCAGCTCGTTGTTGTTATCGGTCATTGATTTATAAGTTAAAGATCATTTAATGATTGCACTTGTATATATAGACAGAAAAAAATAAAAGCACGCCTAAAACACTTCACCAAATAAAACACAGCTGCTTAGATATATAAGCAAAGCAAACTTACTTTCAATAGTATTGATAACTGATTAGCACGTGAACATGACATTATTTCTAGAGTACTTGTGTTGCATAATTTCATGCTTTGGCATGAACAGTATGTGAATTGTGCGAGCTAAAAAGGCCACTCAATGTTAATAGCTGAATGCTTGATTACATAAACCATCTTTGAGAGCATTTCAAAGAGAGGCAGAGAACAGTATAAAGTCAAGTATTGCTCGTTATATGTTACTATTTTTAATTTCTCAAGTAGTGTTGTTGCGAATTGTAAAAAAAAGATGTGTGTGGAAGCCACGCACGTTATAAGTGAAACTATAACCCAAAAAGTAGATTTAAAAGTGGTTAATTGTGGTAAACTCTTTAATGTAGTATAATTAAAAAAGTTCAAGTAAAAGAGTAGATTAAATCGGTTTTAATACAATTTCCAAAAGTTCAAAGGTTTTCTATTATCAAGAAACCATACTTTATCCATCATACCATACCACTAGTTTTTATTTGTTGTAAAAACCTTTATCCAAAAATTGTATGTAGAAAAAGGGCAATTGGTGGTGATAAAAGTGAAAAGAATTGAAGACACACCAATTTTGCTACTGAACATTTTAAAAAAAAGAAGACAACTGGCAGTTTCCTGTTTAAGTGATGTTCGGCAAGTTTAGCTTCCTTGTTATGAAACGATGTAAAATTGATTTCATTAAGAGGAGACAATTTAGGGCCTGATTTAAAGCCTCTAATTGATTCAATGCAATTAGCTTTAATGCAATGCAATTACCATTCTTAAGTACTCCAAGAATTTAAACCTTTTAGTTCGGTTTTACTCCCCGTTTCAATTCGCCATATTGCTCTGTAAGCTTTGATGAGTATTTTGTGTTTTTCTTCGTTGATCAGTTTGCTTAGTTTCGTTAGTTTGCACTCAAACCATTTCACCAGGCTTATGGTGAGTTATTTAATTTATTAAGTTTCGTTATTTTAGACTAACCATTTCACCATGGCTTATGGTGAGTTATTTAATTGCATGAGTTCGCTGCGTTTCATTGGCTTACTCCCCGTTTAGTTCGCCGTATGTTGTATACGCGGCTAAAGAAGTTTCACTTCAAAAAATTGAACCCCCACTTAAGGGGGGACATGACATTGGCCGTCTTTTTTTTAAATCGGCCAAAATTTTATAATTTTGTATTTTAGTTAATATTCTTAAGATTCTAAAACAAATTCATGGAAAAATTCCTACGGGTTCAAAGGTTACAGCCGGATAAGTGAGAGCGTATTTTCATTTTTCTTTGCATTTTGCTTTATTCACAAACTTTGAACGCGTTTATCTCGAAACCATGTTTTTCGTACTGGTTGCGGCACTAGCGGGTTCATTTTTTGACGAAATTTTTTTTTTGTATAATTTTAAACTAAACGTCAAACGCTATCGTATGACGCGAGCTTTTTAAAACATTTTGTTTTTTACTTTTTATGAATTTTTAAGGCCAATATTTTTTTCGAAAAAACACACTTTCAAATTTGGAACATCACCAAAAATTGAAAAAAAATTTAGTAAAAGCTCGTGTCATACGATAGCCAATTTTGTTAAGATTTAAAAAAGTAATTTTTTTTCAGATCGTTCAGTTTTTGCGACTACCAGCACTGCAACCACGAGGCCCCCTTTTTTTTCTATGCCGCCAGTTTGGAGCTCTATAAACCTTGTTGGAGTGAAAAATATATTTATTTTTTAATATTTTTTTTTTGTAATTTGTTCAACTCTCTACAATTTTGGAAAAATGTTTGTTTTCGACTGAGTTATGAAATTTTAAAATAAGATCGGTTTTCTCTGCCGCGAATGTTATGTCCCTCCTTAAGAAAAATATATATAAAATGGTATAATTATGCTCTAATAAAATGCGTCTCATTACTCCAAAAATAATTTTCATTTAACTACACTCAAGAACGAATTAACTTAGCGTAATAGAAGTTTTATAACGAAGAAAAAAAAATGAACACACATTAACATTAATAAAAAGGAAATAAGAAAAACATTTTGTGGCATATCTTGGCTGCACACATACATAGTCTTCTTAGGGAATACACAGAGAGCAGTGCAAGTCATTTTAAGATTTGCTAGAAAAAAGTTTTTTTCTCTAAATAATTTGTCAACAACTCAACAGCGAAGTGTGCGAATAAACATAGCGAATGCAACAAAATTCACAATCTTCAAGACTGACTGACAAAATCGTTGCAAAACTTTGCTGCCAACACATGCAACAACACACCAAATGAGAACCAGCAGAACTTGAAGCAGCAGAACTAAAGTAAAAGTTAATAATTAGCAGCATATGATGAGAAAAGTTTTAGCAAAAACGAAAGCTTCAATTATTCAATTAAGTGAAGCTGATTAGGAGATGGAGCAAAGCAGAGCGCTGTGTGTTAGAGCAAGCACATCAAGGATCTGTCAGTGTGATAAAATTTTGTGCATTTAAAATGTTAATAGCTTCGGTTGCTACAGTGTGTAGAGCAAAGGACACGCAGGACATGCAGCTAGTGCCAATACTGCTTGAGCAGAGATAGCGTAGAAAGCATAGAATTCAATTTAAACTTTTGACTGGAGAAAATGTCCAAAGCAAACATTACTGCAAGAAGTCGAAGAAGAAACAGAAGAGGTAGGGATTGAAGGGTTAGTAAAAGAAAACACAAAATAGACAACAAAACCAAAAATGTTAAGAAAACATACCACATGCTCAAAAAAATAGAGACTGCCTAGTGCAGCAAGTCGATGTCTGCATGAACGTTTATGTGTGTGTGTATGTGTGTGTGTGTAAGTATGAGTGTGAGCCTTGTCAATGTAGAGCTTTTAAATGGCACACACACACACACTGAAATGCATACAGAAAAACTTAAAAAAGAATGTTGGGCTGACTATTGCTGGCTGCTGCAAGACAAGGCTTGACAAGGACACGATATGTGAACAAATCCGTTTTTGCATTCATAGAAAACGCTTCGCTTTACGTCTCTGTATAAAAGAAAAACTTCTTCAATGTAATCCTTTTGACTCAACTTTAAATTTTATGGATTTGTCTTATAGCAAAGTAGTAAAATATTATTTTTTTTGAACACACAAAAATAGCTGCTTATCTTCAAGAACGACTAACTGACTGACTGGCTGACTAACTTTGGGTTAAGCAGCTTATTTTTATAGTAAGAAAAAATGATACTGTGCAAGTTGTTAGTTGCTATCATGTGAGGTTTCTAATTTTGCGATTTAAATTTAAAAGAAAAAACTTCTATGCGTGAAAAAAATTTAAATTTAAGTGAAGAAAATTTATCTACATTTCTTAATAGGTGTGTGAATTAGCTATTTAAATTTAAATTAAACGCTGCTGCAACTGCATAAGAGTTGCATTGTTAGCAAACGGAATTCTACTTTATTAGTTGTGGCTAGTGCTTTCAAGTTTTAAAGCATACTTTTAGGCCTGCTGTGTATTTTGCAGTGCATCATCTACATTAAACAAATACTAAAAGCAATTCATACAAATGCAAATAAGTTGCCAGCCCCACTGTATTGCTTCTTTGTGTATATGTCTGTTTGTGTAAAGTAAAGTGTGTGTGTGTGTGTGTGTTTGTGTGTGTGCATCTGTGAGTGAAATTCTTGCATGATTAATACTTCATGCATACTTCAGTTGACATTGACCATGTTTACAAATGCTTGGTTGATGTTGTTTACTTTGCCAGTTGTAGTTGTTGTTGTTGTTGCAATTCCTTGTGCCAGTTGCTTATGTGTTTTTTTTCTTCTTTTCTTATAGTGCACTATACTTCAACAGCACGCTGGACGTCCTTGTGCTGGTGCTTATCAACATTATCATCAACATCATCAACATCATCAACATCATCAACATCATCAACATCATCAACATCATCAACATCATCAACATCATCAACATCATCAGCATGATTGTCATAGGACATGACTTGATTCCGGTTTGTTATGCTCATCACGCTTGGTACTTCCGGGGCTTTGGAGTCAACACGCTTGAATATCTGAGAAGATGTTTGTGATAGTTTTGGTTTGTGCTGAGTGGTTTTGTTTCGTCTGTTTATTTATTTTTCTCAAGCGGATTTTGTGTACTCTTCTTTCCAAATAATCTTATACTGGCAGGTGCAAGTGTCTATTACAAATCTACTTTAAAACTATTTTGTTATCTGTGCTAGGCCAGTAAGTTTTATTTAGCATTGTTGTGGAGCAAATATAAAAACGTTAAATTGTTGCATTTGCCGTTGCTTTTATTTAACAAACATTATTTGTTATATCACTACACACGGCTCCACAAGCACTTTATTTTATTATTTATATGCTGTGAATTGTATCTTTCTGTTTAAGTTAGCTTCCAACGACACGTTTCTCAACCATAATACATGATAAACTTTCCGCAGAAATTACACCAACTTCACTTAACAAAAGTACTCTACTTATGTACGTTGATACCACTTAATTTAAACGCCTGAAGCTATTAATTTCAGCAATTTATACAGTTGTGCTCTCTAAGCTGCTCCTTTATTGAAATCTGCCATCATCATGGGTGGTAGTGGTTATTCTGCCAAGTGAGCGTGTTACCTTTGCGCTTCACTTGACGCTGGCCTCAAGTTGCCAAGTTACAGCAGCACAGGTCAAGCTCGTCCAAAAGCATCTTTGTTGATTGTTGATTTCCGACTGCACTTAATGCAATTCTGCTGACGGCTGTCTTGCACTTGTAATGGACACAAGCTTGGTCGCGCTGTTTGGTGCTTTCTTCATGCAATCCCTTAAATGGGATTAATTTATAATAATATCCACGGGGATAAGAAATGAGCAGCGAGCAAAATACCTGAAGCAAATAATGTTCGCGCTCAAAAGCACATAAATTAAGCCCGAGTGGTTGTTGAAGCAGTTGGGTGGGTGAGTTGAAAAGAGGAAGAGAGCAGTTGAATGAGGTAATGAGCTATGCACTTGAAGAAAGTTAAAAGCATTTTAAGTGGGCTATTCAGTGGAATTTCTTTAAACTCAATAATGGTATTTGATTATTTGAGCGGAGCTATAATTGTATCTTTTGTACTAGCGGAGATATAACCGTCCAAATTTTAAGTGACTGTTTTTTATGTAAAAAACACTAAATCAACAATTTTTTTCTAAATTTTAACTTTGGATGATTATAGCTTCGCTAAAACAAGAGCTACAAAATTTGGCGATATTTCGTTTGAAGATCTCTTAATTATAGCTCCGCTACAACACATAACACGATAGTAGTTGATATACCGTTGGAACATTTCATATTTTATCTAAAATACAAAATTTAATTTTTAATCTTATGGTGTGTTGTTTGGATTCTGGATTAATAAAACTAGACAAGTGTAAAAAGTGTAAAACACTCTGTATCTTGAAAATCTTATCACAACAGTAAAACTTGAGTACAGATTTGGAATCAGCGTTGAAAGCTATAGATATAGAAATAATATTGGGTTTTCCGGATCCTACATTTTTAGACTAGTATTATTAATTCAAGCATGTCTGGATTTTAGAGGACTGCTATTATTTTGATCGCAGCTGTACTTAGCTTACTATGAACTTAGTTGCCTCAAAACTGGTCACAGCAAACATAATATATTTATTGCATCAAATTAGCATAGTTGATAGCGAACATAATACAAAAATCGTAACAAAGTAACTTGCTTACGCAACGTACTTATATCAGAGGCGTTCCTAGGGGGGGCCGGGGGGTGCGGTCCGCCCCGGGTACCACCATTTTAGGGGTGACACCATTTCGATTTTTTTTTTATTTCTCAAACAAACAGAAAAATTAATAAAATACTTTACGGTAAAAAATGTAGTTGCTGTTTCAAAATATAAAATTCTGCTTGCAAGTCTAAGCAATGAGGAGGAAACATTGCGAAAACGTTTCAAGCTGTAAAATCCGAAAACTTTTTGTAACTTAACGCAAAGTAGTCTATGTTAAGTGTTTAAAATTTGGCAGCAGCTTACGACGAAATTTCAGAAAAGGATCTAGTTGTTGAAATTGCTTGCGAGTGGTCCTTTTTGGAAACTTCGCCAAATATTTCATTTGCATTAAAATTAAATCCTACAATTTGTTTATCAGTAGCTTCATGCGAAAGTAGTTTTTCAAAGCTTAAATTAATACGTACTTAATTGGACTTCCATTGGACTTCCAAGGTATTCCATGGGACAGGCCAAAGTTTCCGATCTTGCTTTTTTATCCATTGCAAACGAGCTTGAAATCAATATTACTGCTTTCGATGAGGTTATTTCAAACATTGCAACTCTTAAAGTAAGAAATGCCAGTATTTAGGACAGTTCACTTTTAATGCATGGAAATGGTACGAAATTAGTAACAAAATTTGTTTTTTTTGTTTTTATTAATTTTAGAATATTGATTATTAAGTTATGTATTAAGTTAAAATGTATTAAGTGGTGACCGTGGCATGCAGGTTAAGTGTGTGGCTATGCATGCTTGGAGCCCGGGTTCGATCCCCAGCCGCGGCGAAAAGTTTTTTTCAATAAAAAATTTTTCTGATCGGTCACCACCTCTCTGCAGACAATGGCAAACCTCAGAGAGTAAATAATGCCATGTAAAGCTTCTTGAGAACATGAGCCGTTCGGAGTCGGCATAAAACATGTAGGTCCAGTTCTCGGTCAATTGTGTGCAAACATTTTATAACACACACAACACAATTGATCATAAGAAGCTCGGTCAAAGTCCTTTCAAGGGCTGAAATGGCCAATTTGTTTTGTTGTTTTTATTAAGTTAAATTATTAAGTTATGTAAAGTTTAAGAGATTTTTTAACATATCTTTAAAATCTTAAAAAAAAATGGATTCTTGGATTTAAACGAAACTTCTTTGAATTTTTATTTGAAGTATAAACTTTTGACTTCCAAAATATTATCTGCACCTTTTCATAAGCAAGAAAATTATGCAGGATAAAAAATAAAGTCTTATTTATTTCTGTAATTTTCAATAAACATCTATTATCTATATGTCTAGCATTCTCACTGAGTTTCGTTAGGATCGGTTTACTTTTGTACGTATCTTCCATACAAAATTATTTAAAATTTATATATACTTCCTAGGGAGGTTGTCCATTTTCAGTGCACATCTATTTCTCTAATTGCTTAGCCATTTGACCAAATTTGGTTAAGATCGGCCAACTTTGGCATGCATCTCCCATACAAAATAATGTAAAAACTTAATGTAGGAAAAGTACCCAAGGAAAGTACTCCTAGGAACTGACCAATTTCAACCATTTTTGCAATTTTTGTTAAATTTAACAATCACGACATTTTCAATAAAAATGTTTCGCCTGCAATAATAACTTTTAACCCTCTTTTTAATCATTTAATTTGTGAAAAATAAAATATTTTTATTACAAATTGAGTAGTAAAATTTTTCGGTGCGGGCGATTTTTTTATAAATTAAATGATTTAAAATCGAGCAATTTTAATACGAAATTTTTGCCTGCGGCGCTTATTGTATTTTCCAACCAAAAAAAGTTCAAATAACAGTTATTAAATTCTTTAAAAACAAAAACAGATCGCATTTTACTATAATAAAAACAAAAATTTTTCAAAATGTAATATATTTTCTGTTTTTTTAAGAATTTGTTATTGTTTGTCATCTGTTGTTTTTTTCGGAAATCATAAAGAAAATAATAAAAACACAAAATCTCATCGAATTGGTTTCTAATTGCATTTAGAAATTTTTTATAGGGGTGACACCACGGGTATCCGCCCCGGGTGACACCAAGCCTAGGAACGCCTCTGACTTATATACTCCACTCTAATGCTTTTGAAGTGGTTTTGATAAGGCTGCGGTAAAGCTCCAAAATGATGTCAAAACCGATACGTTTTTTGTACTAAAACCAATTTTTACTTTTTTGCAGGGTGGGGTAAAATTTTTTAAAAATAGTAAAAAACAAAATTTTTACTTAATCATAGCTTCAACCGTAGAGGGATATATAAAGAAAGTCTACATCAAATTTCAAGTTAATCGGTTTATTGCAACTTGAGAAATCGGGGCAGACGTATTAGAAAAAATAGAGAAAAACGCGTTTAAAGATTAAAATTTTCAAACTTTTTTTTTAATTTTTTTGTATTGTGTTGTTTTAATTGTTTTTTGTTTCATAAAATATCTTATAAGAAACTGGCTGGTAAAAATATTCTAAATTTTTTTTTATCGAATTTAAAAAAAACTACAAAATATTTGTATTCCTAAACTAGAATTCCTATTCCTAAACCGCCTTAATACTTAAGAGAGAGTTAATATGCAAAGATTTAATGAATACACATTTCTCATCAGCGCGCTTACCAAAGCAATCGTTCGTAGGTTGAGTGCGGGACCAAACAATCAAAGCATTTGATGAGAAAACACGATGACAATGTTTTCTTGGACGTTCGATTTCTTAAGTATTGATCTTCATAAAATAAAATCGAAATTTTAGTTATAATAAGAAGATTGAATATTTAATCGTTCATGATCAAGCGCACGCTATTTTTTTGTGTACTCTCAACTCTGGTAATAAAATTTACAAAATTTTACTCTGGTATTCTTTGTTATTTTTTTTCCCTGATATTGTTATGATATAGTTTACGGTTTGCTATCAAAATTTTGTTCATTTTATGTGGTTGTAAAATATTGTGGTAAAAAAATAAATTTTACATTTTCACTTTGGTTTTGACGAAAGTTGCCTTAAGTAGTTTCTTAAGTTAGTGGACTGCACAGATCATAAAATACTGCAGTTGAATTGATTTAGCGAGCCAAAAACGCAGCTGTTTAGTCTGCTGGTGATTCCATTTTTAATAAATTGTAGTGCTTTGTTTTTCTAAAACTTCAAGGTCAATTCAAAGAAATTTTTAAAAAAGTTATGAACAGTAAGTTTTTATAAAAAATTACTTAATTAGTGAAAAATAAACAAGCCAGTTAAACTGAAGGAAATATAAAATTTCTCATTCATATTTCTTTACTGTATTCCACGCTAATTTGCAGCTATTCAAAGAATACATTTCTAACTTCTTAACTGACTCTTAAAGTATGCAACAAATAATTTGCATTTAACTGAGTGCTCACCAATTTAAATAGTTTGTGAAAAACGTAATTCAGACTCTGAGGAGCAGCAGCGCGCATTCAAATGAAATGTCAGCAGGTCCTGCGGCATCAAAACTTCAAGAAATTTTTATTGTTGCCTTAGTTGTTGTGGCAATTCTTGGAAGTTTGAGCAACAGTATGAACTCCATGGAATAGCAGTTTTAATTATGTGGCAGCAAAGCGTGCTATGCGCCATAACTCATGCAACAAAACAAAGCTGAATGGGCCTCATGTTGTTTTACATTGTTTTATTTTGACTTAAATTGTTGCTGTTGCTGCTTCTATGATGCGATTTTCACTTAACAAACAATGCAGTGTTAAATGTTGGTTGTGGGTTGGTTTGTTGATTCATGTGGTCGTTCGGTATGCATTTCGACAGCCACGATGGTGACAAGAAAAATTAGCACTTAAGTGTTCCAAATAACAATTTTGTGCCCAGTTTAATGTGCACTTTAAGCTGGCAGATGGCAGGGTCGAGTGAGAAAAACAGCGTTCAAGAACGTTAAGCAACTTTTTTTCTGTTTTCATTGGTTTCTTGTGATTCAACTTGGGTTCCATGGTGAATTATGATACAGGCGTATGTTTTTTAGAAGTGCTGTATTAGTGAATAGATTAAAGAATAAGATTAAAGGCAGACTTGAGTTGATATCATCAGTAACTACTTATTTCGAAAGAAGAAGTTGCAGTTGTTATGCATTTAAGTTAAATTTAATGAGCATCTAAACTTAACTAACGCGGTAAAGTATGTATTTTAAAAAACATACATATTTTTTCAATTTTTTTTTCGAGCAATAAATATCCATTTGAGAGGAATGTCTTTTGGGGGAAAGTTTCTACACATAGAAATTTTTCGGAAAATTTTTTTTATTTTAATGTGTTGTTATTTTTTGTTCTGTGGTTTTATTGTGTGGTTAACAAGCTTTGATGTCGATTTATTCAATATAAAAACTCAGTTTTTATACTAAACTATTTTAAATTTCTTACACCAATATTTCGAGTTTCATCGGAAGCCATCTTCATGCAACTAATTTTGAAGATTTTCTGTAAATTTTGTCCTTTAAATTAAAAATTTATTTTAATTGTTTTCAAAACAACAAATAAAACTGTATTGAGAGTAATACTCATGAAATGCTGAAATCCTTGCGTTTTAAATTAACTTAAATGTTGTTGTATTTTTTTTTTTTTTAAGAAATACTTATTTTGTCGTTACCGTCGCTTAATATATTTTTTTTATTATTTTGTCGAGTCCTTTGAAGTTTTGTTTATGCAACAACAACAAGAATACCATAGCTTTGAAGCTTTTATTTTCCGAAATGGTTGAAAGTTGTCGAAATCAAAGCAAGTCAAAGATGTCAGTCTCAAGCGGAAACAGAGCAAAAATAAAAGAAACAAACTATTTATGTATGTGTGTGTGTGTGGTACAAGATAACATTTCTGCATTTGTGTGGCCTTCGGCTGAGTTGGCTTTGTGGACAAATTTATTTAATGCAAGAAAATGTATTAATATTTTCTTGAACGAAATTATTTTAAACGTGTTTAGTTTTCGTTTTAATATTCCCTTTTATGAAAAAAATTAGCATACTTTCAGACATTTTTTGTAATGCCGTCATTTTAAGCTACATCATTGTCTAGCATTTTTTTTGAAAAATCCATTGAAACTGCTGCTGATCAAGCTGAAAATCCACTCATCCATTCGAATATGCTGTTGTATGGCACACAACCAAAAGAGCTCGCGGCTACAAAAGTCAAGCGTAAAAATGAGCTTAAAGCTGTGCGGCGAGGCGGTGTTAAAAGTTCAACATAATCAATCAATAGCGAACAAAAGCGAAAGTGCAAAAAAAAACAAAATTCACATATATTCACACACTTACATAAACCATAGCGCACACACTATGTAAGCGACGCCAAAGTGTTGCATACTATCAGGCGAACGCTACTGCAATTTGAACGCAATATTTTGCTACATCATCAACAAAACCAGCTCCATCATCGTCATCATCAACTGCTGATCAACACACCCTGTTGTCGTTGTTGTCGTTTTTGCTGCTGACAACGCTGATGAAACCTTTGCAGCGTGCACCAAAATATCATTTGACGTTTCATCTATGTGCGTTGCAGTGTCGTCAAAAGTCGCTTGAAATTGATGCAACGTTTTTATCTACTTCTTTTTTAGTTGTTCCTATCTGCCTTCCATCATTGTATTTTTTCTTGCGAGTATTTTTTGACAAATGCACGCATGAAACTGCATGACAAAAGAAACGTCATCTTTCCATCTCTTCAAATCTCTCTCAACACTGTGAAAGCATATAAAACGAAAAAAACAAAAAACAACAACAAATATCAACGGTTTAAAAATGAAAAATGCAATCAAAATCGATGTCTGCATTTTACACTTTTTATCGCTTAAACATCAAGCAACATAATTTTAATTTGACGTAAAAGCTAAAAGCTTTTTTTAATGGAAAGTTAGTAACTGCGCGATTTATAAGTTTTTAGAAAATTTCATACTCGTGTATATTTTTCAGTGCTGAAATTGCTGTAGACGTGTGTAAGTGTGTTATAAAATGCAGTTTTTGGTTTTTAGCACACACACACACACACACACACACACACACACATATTTCCATAGGATTTTGTTAAAACTTAATATGGATCAATGTATTGCTATAAATATAGGTTAATGTTGAAGCATAACGTTTACCGTGAAGAGATGAGTGCGTTTTTAAGCAAAAGAGGCAGCCAGAGATTGAATAAGTTATAATTTACAAGTAAATTTTGCTTAGGTTTGTAAAGCAAGATAAATGGAGAGTAGAAATTGCTGAAAGAAGATCTGTCGTTGCAACAGAAATTGTATTAAAGGTGAGAATTGATTTGATCAGAACCATGGCATGTTATATCTATAGAAAAACCAATCAGTATTGAGCAAGTGGACTCGGAAAATAAGAGTTTTTGCTCAGCGGTCTCAAGCCTTGAAATTTGCTGTGTATATTCAGGCTGATGCAAACATACTTTTTCCTTTTTGTAAAACGCTCAGGTCCCAATATGTTGGTCTACACGCCAATAGCTCAAAGCCAAAATTATAGATTTTATAAAAAAATTAACATTGCCACAAAGGTTGAAGAGTGCTTTAATCACAGAACCTCAAATATACACACATAAGAAAGTATTTCAAAGTCAGATTGCATTTGAATTCAGGTTTCGCCGTGGACCACGCACACGTACCGCCACGACCGAATCATTTGTATATATTTAATTAGATTTAAACTTTTTGAAAACATGCACCGCAATGCAAGTAGCAGCAACAAAAACAAGAGAATGTTGAAAACTGTAAAATGCTCAATTTTCAGAAAAACACATGAACACATGTCCACTTATGTGATTCAAACATACGTGAGTCAGGAGGTATGTGTGTGTGTGTGTGTGTGTGTGTGTGTTCTCTGTTTATCTCGTTGGTCAACCACTTAATTTAAACTTTACTAACTGTACAGCGTGCGCCATAGCAACATACAGTTACAGCAACTGCAATTAGCATAGCATACTTTTAGGCAACATGGAAATAAGTATATTCTTTTGCTCATAGCGAATTTTAAATGGCTCTCGTTTGCAGTTATAAAACTGCTTGAATGCTATCAAACTGTGTTAATGATTTGCTGCTTTCTTTGAATAATTTTTAAAATTATTAAATATGTAGGTAAGTATTATATCGAAAAGAAGTGCTTTAATTTTAACTTTAAAACTGTAATAAACAATTTGTTTCAATACACACATGTATACATTTACAGTTGCGGTCAAAAAAATAGCAGTGTTAGTATTAAAATAAACAAATTTTTTGGAAAAATCTGTGCAGTTTTTTATGTTCAAAATATTGTAACGAAGTTTTTAAGCCGGGGTATATCTCGCCGGATACCCAGACTTCTGTACAAAAATATTTATATATTTGAGAACAAAAGCATATTAGTTTTTCTTTAAAGCTAATTACGATTTTATTTATTACTTAAATTCACTAATTCAATAGTATAATTAACCCTCGAGGACTATCGTCTATTTCAGTGATGCCCAGAAAAATTATTTGAAGAGTGCTACAACAATTACAACAAAAAGCCAACAATAATAACAAATCATTGGATTCGTGCCACACTAATTTTTTCCAACAACAAAAACACATAAAAACAACAACGCGCATACAACTAACATCCGCGCCAGCGCAAAAGTTCATATAAATTGAACACACAAAACAACAACACGAATCCTTCAATGTTGGCAAATACAACAATAAAGTAATAAGAAGTAAGGGTGAAGCTGAAAACTTAATTCGGCGAATTACAACAATCATTGCAATATTGAAGTTGTTGTACAGTGGAAAAAGTGGAACATGTTAAAAACAACAACACGAATGCTGGCAGCACCCAAGAACAACAACAACACGCATGCTGACAGTGCCCAAACACACAAGTTAAATTGTTGAATACACAAAAACAACAACATGCAAATGCTTAAAAAAAACAAAACATTAAGAAGCAATTTGACTTCAAACTGAATTCGTCGAATTACAACAACCATGAAAACATCGAAGTTGTTGTAAAGAGTGCAAAGAGTGGAAAGAGTTAGGCGCTGGGCATCCCTGGTCTATTTCACTAACGTCAGTACTATCGTTGGGTGTAATCCACCCATACTCAGTTAGTATCTGCGTTTCTCATCTGTCAAATGAAACTTTAAAAAAATCAATTTATTTTTAAGAATGAATACCCAACTACTTAAAACCAAAAATATTTTATATGTAATTCATTTTTTTTTTTTTTATAAAATCGTTTACTTAGGAACATAGCAATTAGAGAAAAAAAAAAAAAAAATGCATTCTAAAAATCAGTTGTAACTTTTTTAGTTTCCAAGCCATGAGCCTTTGATTAACTGATTTGGAAAGCTGAAAATGTATATAAGAAAAAGTTAGTTAATAATTTTTTTCGGCACAAAGTAAAATTTTTTTTCAAAAGTGAGCTAAATACTTACAAATTTAAGTTACTCTTACATCTACTAAACATATCATCAAAGATTAGTTCGTATCTGGCAAAGTTGATTCATAGCAGTACCTACAGAGAGGGTAGGTAAAACTTTTGCAAATATTAGTGATTTCTTTTGATTTTATATTAGCAATCACATACAATATTTCATAAAATCATATAAATTCTTCATCATATTTCTCATATTGCCTTTTTTCATTTAAAAAATTTCTTTTTCTTAGAACAAAAAATTTCTTAGAACAAAAAAAAAATAAAATTCGTGACATAAGATACTATATAATCTATAGTTTTCATAAACAGACTATCTAGTTCAGACATTAGCCAAATCTTATGAATATTTTTACGAGAATTTAAGAGAATTTAAATTTTTGAAAGAATGTTAAATTTTGTTCTATTTTAGTTTTGAAAATATTGAACTCATTGTATTATTTTTTTTAATTTTTCTTTTTTTTTGAGTAGACTGAAAAATCTGATTGTCTGTGGGCCAAAAAGTCAGCACTTATATTGTTGCGTACTGCTGACATCAGCATAAAAAAATTCTCTCCGCCTATGTTATCTATCTCCTTCTTTAGCTCTACAAATTTAACTTAGAGGTAACCAAAACTGAAAAGAATGTAACGAGAGACCTTTTGAAGCAATTCAGAGTAAACTTACTTTAAGTGCTTTTTTCAATGCTTGCTAACTTACAGCTAACTTGCAAGCACTCAAAAAAGCTATTCGGAGTGCTATTTTTCACAATGGCTTGTATTCTGTATTAGGGATGCAACGAAGCTTCGAGTTCGGTTCCGAAAGGTCGGAACTTCCGATTGATTTTACACCTCCGACTCCGACTTCGGCAATAAAAAAGATTGAAATGTCCCGGCATATACGATTTTACTTATCTCACACACGAGCGCAGTTCTTCGTTCAATAATTTTAATTGCTTATAAACTCTCTTGCGGAGAGTAATTGAAATTTTCATATATGGTCTCATATATGGTCTTCTAAGAAATCGGTTGAACGTGGAGAGAGCTGACACGATTTTGTTCATGAAGTACAATTTAGTACTTTAAGAGTAACTTCGTTTGGCTTCAACAAAACTTAGAACTAGATATTTTCCTATTGTTACGTAAAAACAAAAAAAAAAGTTTCTCGGAATATGATAAAAATGTCATCATATAGAGAAAAATGGCATTGACTTTGCTCCAGAGAATGCTATTCTCTAATTGCGATACTAAAAATTCTCAAAAAAAAAATGATAAAAAGCTACCATGAAATAGAAAAATATATCGTTTTTAGAAAAAATACTTTTAATTTTTTGGAAAATATTTGTTTTTATTGAATAAAATACTTCTCATAGTGAATTTTTTATCAAAATATAAGAAAAGTTTTTCATATTCAATAAAATTTCTCAATAAATGAGAAATTTTTTGTGCGAGAAAAATACTTATCATTTTTAGAGACATTGAAATATTTCCATTTCCTAGAAGTAAAGAAATATTTCTTCGAAAATGTGAAAATTTATTCTAATTGAAGAAAATTTTATTTGAAAAAGAGAAAATTGCTATTACCGGAGCAAGGTATGTGTTTTTTTCTCAGTGTACATTTATAATTACAAGTAATTATTAGAGGTATTTTTGGTAGTTTACAATGGGCAGAAATAAATCTTGTAACGTCAGCACCCGAAAAATTATTATTCAGATGCACCAAGATGGAAGATCATGTCGACAAATCGCAGCTGCCTTAAAAGTTTTTAAAACCATGGTGGGTAATGCTCTTCAGTACTTTAAAAAAAATTCGACTGCAGAAAAGGTGCAACGCAAGCAAAGAAGCCGCGTTACTACTGCTAGAGAAGATACTCTCATTGTCCGGGAATCTCAAAAAAATCCGCATAAATCTGCAAACGAAGTACGAGTGGCTATCTATGGTGAAAATGAAGCACCACCATCCTTAGACACTATTAAGAGACGTTTGCGTGAAGCCGGACTTTTTGGAAGGATTTCACGGAAGAAGTCTCTATTATCTGAACGCAACCATAAGAAGAGGCTTGAGCCGCCCAAGGTCAAAGGAGTTCGACCCAAAATACACCCGAGCTGCACTGAAGCATGGAGGAGAAAGCATTATGCTTTGGGGTGCTATGTCATGGCGTGGTGTCGGCCCACTGCAAAAAATTGAGGGTCTTATGAACCGGTTCCAATACATTGAAATTATGGAAAATGTGATGCTGCCTTATTCGGATGAAAATATGCCCGTAACTTGGATATTTCAGCAGGACAATGACCCGAAGCACACCGTTCGGCTGGTCAAGCAGTGGTTTTCAAATAATCAAATAACTGTTTTGGACTGGCCATCTTGCAGTCCTGACCTCAATCCAATTGAGAACTTATGGCAGGTTGTAAAAAATGAAGTGAGCTTGCGCAAGATAGGCAACTTTGATAAGCTGTACGATGAAACAAGAAAAGTTTGGGAAGCGCTTCCTTACAGTGTTTGTGAAAATTTAGTGGAGTCTATGCCTCGCAGATGTCAAACAGTAATTGACAACAATGGTTTTGCTACAAAATATTGATAAAATAATAATAATGTACTACATAAAATATTAAAAACTGAAGTGTCCTTAATTATATGCACGACTTATTTAATTATGTACTTCTGATTTTTTTCTAGATTTCCAAAAATTCTTTTGAATATTTAAAAAACAGGTTTCTACATAAAGGTAATGACCTATTCTTTGTAAATAAGACCAAAAATCAGTGTTTTTCGTAAACAAAATAACGAATTTCGCAAAAGTTTCTATGTTAATGTAGTGTCCCTAATAAGTTGCACGGAGCTGTATATTTACTACGCAGCGCTTGCCATAATATTGCCGCCATTTCTTCATTTTCACATTTCTAGCTTAAACTAAGATTAGAAATAGCTATGGTTACGTCATCTTCTGAAATTGTAAAGTTATCAGTCGATATAAAATTTGGCAGTTGAAAACTTGAGAGGCTATCAGAGACCGTTGAGTTTGTATAGGTTTCAAAGAGTTCTTGAAAAAATTGTGCAAACAGATTGCAGGTTTCTTTGGTATTGCTGGAATTTAGTCCATTAAAAAACCATGCTAGTTGGAAAGCCGTTCGTTTTGCGTTTAGAATTTAAATATTGCCAAAAGCATTTTGGGTTTGAGATCAATATTCTTTCGATATTAAATATATATTGATGGTATAAAAATTTATGAAGCCCATCGAAATCCTTCCTAAGCTGGGTAAATCGCAGACGATCTGACTCGCAGTTGGTTTTTCGGAATTTCTAAACGCTTTATTAAACTGGCAAGTCTTGCTATAAACCAAGAAGGTTTATTCCTCAAAAATTTTGGCTATATGGGAACAAGTTGCGTAATTCCCTGTGAAAATTTCGAACAGATGAATTCATAGGTACTTACTGGATTTGCAATACGTGTTGTGTGTGTTATTAAATGTTTGCACATAATTGACCAACATCATTGTATATTGTTTTATGCCGACTTCAAACGGCTAAAATTCATGTTCTCAAGAAGATTTACATGTCATTATTTACTCTCTGAGGTTTGCCATTTGTAACGAGTGTTTTTGATTCGAAGACTGAGGTATGCTCAGCCGCTCCAGGGTCCGTCCAAGGGATCTCGCAACCCTTGGGCAAAAGTAAATTTTTCTCAATCAGAAATAAAATAGATTAATTAATCGCAGAATTTGTCACGGTTGACTTTAAGGTCAACACAATCACTAAACCTCAAAGGTTTTAGCTCAGCACGATTAATAATCTATTGTGTTCTTTTTTTATTTAATTAATTTTTTTTTTTACCTAAAATTAGTTCATATGCGGTAAAAACATTAGTGGCAAAGTGCTCACGGTGGCAGAGGGCCAAACTGATTCAGGCGGTAGATGGCAGAAGGCCAACTGCAAAACAGGCCCTTACAACGCAGACCTACTTAAAATACGGTGGGTTACTGAACCCGAAGCTTAAGTTTGACCCGAGTCGAAAAGCCGGAGCTTGAGGGTTAGGTGGCTTGATTACAGAAATCTGTAATCAACTTAATTCCCTGGCTTTATCACCACCCGAAAATTGATTTACAATTAAAAACATTATAGCCTGAACAGATTGACCGGCGTCAGCGGCTAGCGGCGCTCTCTGCCGCAGCGTCCGCTCGAAATGAAAACGCTGCCGTCTGCCAACGTTCTTCCTTTCGAATACATTTTCACATATGTATTTGTCCGTTATCAGTTTATTTTTATAATGGCGTGAGCACAAATCGAATAAGCATTGATTTTGCTTCATTTTCAAAATTAGTTGGTACTCAGAATTACAATTTTTCATTTTATCAAATTATATCAAACTAGCTGATACCCGGTGCGTTGCTGCCATCCTTGTCCAATATCTACCCAGTTTGCCAATAGGTCATCAGCAAATATACTGTGACCATTATTTCCAAAGCTTTTAAAAATTAAAATTGTCTTTTATGGGCGCTGCCAAACCCCTTGTTCAATACGGTGCCTTGCGAGTATGAGAATCGCATAGAAGGCCCTTGATAAAAATAAAACATTTTGAAATTTTGATTTTTTTACACTTTTTTCGACTTTTTTTTCTTTTTTTTTTTTAAACCCGAACTGAAAAAATACCTTTCCAACAAAGTATAAATCATCAAAATCGGTTCGGCCGATCTCGAGTTATGGGATTACATCGCATTCGGACACTTTCTTTTATATATATAGATAATAATTTTTAAATGTATTCAAATAAAAGTAGACACAAAGGAATGTCAAAAATATATGTTTTTCTATAAAAACTTGGCATCATTTTCACTGTTCCAATTAATTCGCCACCAGTAATCTTGCTCAGAAGAGAGCGCAATGTGAGCGGCGAACTGAAAATAGAGATAGATTCTATTTCGGCGGTCGACGGCGAGCGGCAAGCGTTTTACCTTGATTTCATACATTTTCTTCAATTTTGTTGACGCTAGCCGCTGACGCCGGTCAATCTGTTCAGGCTATTAATCGCATCAATTGAGATGTCAAGCGAGCTCAACATGCCTAAACCAACAGTTTGCGCACTACTTATTCAATGTTCACTGCTAACTGCCTGTGAATCATATCATTGTTATCATGTCAGCAAGTGCTACAACGCAACGTTGCTATAAATAGCCTGCCTGCTTATATTGCTGCTAAACGCGTTCTGTGTGTATGTGTGCTGTACTGTGATTGATTCATTAAGCAGCCTTCACTGCGGTTAGTACTTAGATGGGGGAACACATTGGATCCTCCATCCGCATTTTTTTTTTTTGTTTTTTTTTTTTTTTATTCTATTCTACTTTATTTATTAATTCTTTTTTTTTTTCTTTTATTTATTCATTGGTATCTTTTTAATTTAAATTTAATGTTGCCGTCGGCTTTTAAAACTACTCTTTTTTTCTTATATTATACGGATCTATGTATATTTATTTTAACTAGTATCGCCTGTGGTCGAAATTCGACCAATTTTTTGTTCTGCATATAATGATATATGCAGAAAAATACACCAAAGCTCTGTTATTCTTTACAACAGCAATCTACAACCTGTGTTGGCTACAACAGCGATGTTTAACAGAGCTATGTCTGCATTTATTTTTATGTTTTTTCTGACAAAAACCCATTGGGAAAAAGGTGTTTTTAGGTTCCTTCAATTAACCTATCGTAATGACATCAAATTCGAATAAAAATATTCTGCGCTTCTAATCAAAAATACCTTTCCATCGATATAAGTATTATGTAAATATATTGACATTATCCCAGTGAAAAGTGTACCGAAAACTTTTTGTTTGCGTATTAATATATAGAAGATATGCAGACAAAGCGATATGGTTAAAATAAGTTCGAGGCAATAATTTTTAATTGAATGGAGATATAAAGTTATTTCCTTCAAAGAAATTTTAAATTTTATTAATTTTTTAAAAATTAGCAAAAACAACGTCTTAAAAAAAATGTAATTTTGTCAAAGAGATCATATGGGGAAGCCTTGATTTTTTTGTTTGCACGGATAGTTAATAATTAAGTGGCAAAACAAAATAAATTCACCTAAAATGCGCTAAAGGTTTTGAAAGAAAATCAAAAATAAAAATTTGAGCTTTTATTTTTTACAACAGAAATCAGTTTTACCCTATATTTTACGAAAAGATCAAAGCGGACGACAAAGTTTGCCGAGATTGTTGAAATAAGTTCGAGGCTATTACTTTTAATTGTTGGAGACATAAATCTATTGCTTTAAAGAAATTATTTTAAAATTTAATTATTTTTTAAGAAAAAGAAAAGATTTAATAAAAATTTAATATTTTCAAAACAATTATAAGGGGAGCCTTGATTTTTTTATCTCACGGACAGTTTGTTAATTTAGTGTCAATACAAAATAAATGCACCTTAAATCTAAAAAAAAAAATGCAGATTTCAGTTCATTTAAGTTAAACTATAATTGTGTATGGGCGCAGCAGTCGCACAAAATTCATACGAATTCATGCTAGCAGTGCTGACATTGCCTAATGGGCAGTAAAACTTATCACATTTATGCAAAAAAAAAAAACACAGTTCATGTGTCAAATTTCGATCTTCGAAATTCTGAACTTCAGCTCGCCCTGAGAGAAAGAAAAAATGGTAAAAATTAGGCGCGCTTTTTCAGCAGTTTTTTTTTTACTCTGATGTGGCAGAATTTCATTCTGTTCAAGAAGAGTAAAAATGAGAAAAAGCATTCTCAACAACAATACGACACAGCCAGTGCTGCCGTTTTGGCTATTTATAGCCAAAAGTGGCTATTTTTTTTGCTTGTGATCAGTTTTGGCTATTTGGCGATTTTATTTTTCATTTGGCTATTTTTTTACCCGGCTATGTTTTTGCATTCCGGCGAAAATTTATTTTTTATTTAACATATAACATTTTCAATTGCCTGAGAATCGCATCATCGCCAATGTACCGCCGAGAGGAGTTATGAGAAATTCGCCGAAAAGGGTGGCAAACGAAGCCCATTTAAGAGTCCTCAGCACTTTGCTCTGAAGCATCGCTGTTCTGTCCGAATTCAGCGAATGTTTTTGTGAATTTGTTTTTATGAATTTGTTTTTATTTCGCTTCGATATAATGCGACGCTGCTTCGAAACTTAACAATTTTTCAGAGCCTTTTATCATATTCCCATTATTGATTTTGAATATTTTTCAAAAATCCATCTTCCAACAATCGCCGAAATGAGCGAAGGAACATTTTGAAAATTTTCGTGACTCGCGCATTTATTGTTTGAGCATTTGAAAAGCGATGCATTTTCCCAAAAACACTTGGGCGAATCACTGGTGCAACGCAAAATCCACTTTTCTGCCAATCGTCTTCCAAATGTTTGCAGGGAAATGATTTAAAATTTGAACGTGAGGGTGAATTCTCTCTTCATTTGAAGACGGCCTGCCAGTGATGCTTATCGTGCAGCCGAGCGCAAGAATATCCAATAATTTGACATACAACATCTCGAATCATGTGTCACATAAGAGTATGCAACAATGTATATAACTTTGATCATTGAAAGTAATTCTGGTTTGTTTTCAAAAGTATAATTAAGCAAGTCAGCATGGAAAAGTAAGTTGATATAGCATTACGGCACATATATAACATTCTCCACTTGTTTCACTTGATTTCACTTTCTCACCTACTTACCTTTCTCCCATTTCTGAACCAAGGCAGACTTGACTGAATACGTTTAACACCTGAAATCCTTGGTTCAAAGCTAAAAAAAAAAAATGTAATACTGTTTTTACTTCCGAAAATGCAAACCTTATTTTTATTAAGTTTTTTACTCTTATCAAGTAAAACATTAATGAGGTAAGGTCCTTCTATATTAAAGGTCCGTCTTTTTAAAGTAGTCATGAGCAGGAAAATAAATTTAGTGAGCCAAGGTTTTTGTTTTTTAAAACAAACACAAAATTATCCTCATATTTGCTTTTGCTCATCGTTGCAAAAAAAAAAAAAATTAACCAGCAAAACAAAAACAAATCATGTGCGTTTTGTGCTACACATGTACAAACATTTCAAGCGCAGCGCAATCGAGTAAGGCTTGCTTGGCTTTGCATGCATTTGTTGTTGTTAGCAAGTTAGAATTTTGGTGAACGTCGGTTTTGTTGGTATTCTTTGCACGTGTTGTTGTTATTTTTTGCACTCGTTGTTTTTACAAATGTGCAAACACAAGTTGAAAAAACAAAACAAATTTGTAGCTGAGCCAACTGAGCTAATTGAGCTACTGGAAGCTCATGTCTGTTTTAAAGGATATTTGCCCTAAATGTGCTTAAAATATGCTCTTATATTTTTTTAACACATAATTTTTTATAACATATTTAAAAAAAACATGTTTGTAAATCTGTTTCCAGTAAAAAACGGTACTATGTTGTACAAAAAACTAGTTAGTTAAAAAAGGTATGAATGTTAGTTTTGTTTCTTTTTTCTAATACAATGAATTCAACTTTTGGCTATTTTTTTTACATTTTGGCTATTTTTATTTTCTGTTTTGGATATAAAAATAAATTTACTCCGGCAACACTGGACACAGCTCTGTTAATCTCTGTCCATCTCACTGTTACTCTCGCAATTACTTTTCTTTCTGTTGGCTACAACAGCGATGTTTAACAGAGCTATGTCGGCATTTATTTTGATGTTTTTTCTGAAAAAACCCATTGGGAAAAAGGTGTTTTTAGGTTTTCTTCGATTTGCCTACCGTAATGATATCCAATTCGAATAAAAATAATATTCTGCACTTCTATTCAAAAATACCTTTCCATCGATATTGTAAATATGTATTATGTAAATATATATTGATATTAGCACAGTTAAAAGTGTACCCAAAACTTTTTGTTTGCGTATTAATATATAAGAATGATGCATTTTTGTCCAAATCCTCCTAGGAATTCATTAAAATTCCAATACAATCGCATTGAAACCGATCGAATCAACAATTTTTCTCCATAAAATCATCTATTTCCATCCATATGCTTCATTGAATTCATAAAAGTTCCAATGACTTATCCGTAACCTCCTCTGATAATTTCATTGCATCCGATTGGTCATAGAGTCATAATATTTGTTCAAACGCTCGAAAGAATCCATAACTGTTCCAATGAAACACCTGTGACCTGAGATATTCCAAGAAAGAAAGAGTTGCATCCCCCCTTCATTTGTTATGTTGCTCGAATTTTTATACTCGCACTTATACGCACACATTACGTGAGGATTTCTACCAAATCACTCTACTCTCAAACGAATATAGAAATAATGAAAAATTGTGGAATTTGTTATCAATGTTATCAATAAAACAATTGAATCCAAGTTGAAAATGCTTAAAAGTTTTTGTAGGTGTCACCATTTGCAACATAGAACAAACTTAAGCAGGGGAACTCCTCTCGTTGCGTCAGCGCTACGATAAATAAATCGTTCACTACGATTTCATAGGTTTAATTCATTAAAAAAATATCATTAAAAAAGTCATTCTCACATTTTTAACACACAGGAATGTGCACAGTTAACACTAAATATATAATAAGTTTGAAAAAATTAAAAAAAAAATATTTTCAAAAATTCTGGTTTTTGCAAAAACTGTTTGTCTAATAATTAAAATAATGAGCACATAGCCTGAAAGCTTGTGAGCGCCTTTAATACGTGTATGGAAATTTTTTTAAATGATTTAATTTTTTACTGCATTTTGTGAAGTAAAACTTCGTGTTGCGTTAAAGCAACGTCGGGAAGAAATAGCTTAAAGAAGTTTCCGATCACTGAGAAAACAAATTTTCGAAAGCAACTGAAACCTGGTAGTTTTTAAAATTTTTATTTTTAATTTAAATTTTTATATTTTTAAAACACTTTAAAATCGATTAGAAAAATGAATGGTGACCGTGGTGACCGTGGCGTGCAGGTTAAGTGTGTGGCTTAGCACGCTCGGAGCCCGAGTTCGATCCCCAGTCACGGCGAAAAGTTTTATCAATAAAAAAAATTTTCAGATCGGTCACCACCTCTTTGCAGACAATGGCAAACCTCAGAGAGTAAATAATGCCATGTGAGAACATGAACTTTAGCCGTTCGGAGTCGGCATAAAACGTGTAGGTCCAGTTCTCGGTTAATTGTGTGCAAACATTTAATAACACACAACACAATTGATGATAAGAAGCTCGGTCAAAGTCCTTTTAAGGGCTGAAATGGCCGATATGTTTTTTTTTTTTTTTTGTTAGCTTTAAACGAAGATTTTAAGGCTTGAGCTACAATATTTTCAATTTTTCTCGGAGAAAATGCAATTTTTTCTCGACACAATAACTAAGCACTTCACTTCGTTTTAAAAAATTAAATTAAATTAAAATTAAATTAATTAGTAAATTAATAAAATGAATACTTTAAACACATTTTTCATCAAATAAAAATGAAAACGCATATTTTCAAGCTCAGAAGTAAAATTAAACATGTTAAAAGCAACAACGAAAATTTTAGAATGAAAAGTAAAATGAATATTTTCAAAAACGTTTACGCCACAGAAAAATGAAAACGCACATTTTCAAATTCAAAAGTAATATTTAAATTTTTTTCAAAAACGAAAGGGTGATGCTTCAACTTTAAGAAAAAACAAACAACAAATTTATGTTTGTCAATTATAAATTTTATATAAATCAATTTTTCAATAATAGATTCATACCCACTCATAGCCCACTCAATCAAATTCATTTGATGTGATCCTTGCGCTCAAATGATCACTTCCAAAAAGAATTATAAATGTTAAAATATTCATTACCAAAAATTAAATGAACGTTTTAAAAACTCATTTTAAAAAACCAAACGAACGTTTTAGAAATCAATTTTAAAATGTTAATTTTAAAATATTTATACGTTAAAATATTAATTTTTCTTATCAATTTTAAAGCGTTTTACGGAGTTTAACTTTCCAGACGCACATAAAAATTAACCTTTGTTTGTGAAGTTTTTTCTTAAAAAATTATCCAATGAGTTAAAATAAAATTTTGATACTTTATTAATGGCGGGGTAAAGTATTTTTACTTTTTTTTTAACCATTTTTTATGTAATGCACAACATCTCAAGAATTTTGTGTCCAAATTTGAAGTCAATCCGAGTAAATCTTTCGGAGATATGTATTTTAAGTAAGTTTACCTCGAACGTCGATAAACATAGCTTATAAACTTTAAACGCGTTTTTCTCAAAACTACATTTTCAAAGTCCGTTGTCACACTGAGAAAACTGTGCGCCTCTAACGTTTATTTTCATTTCAAAAACGGACATTTTAAAAATAGCTTCTAAAACTTTCGTTTGATTATCTATAATAAGTATTTTAACATGAGTTTTTAAAACGTTCGTTTGATAGTTTAAAATGAAAATTTCGAAAATTGCATGTAATTCTTCTTAAATTTTAATTTTGAAATATCAAAGGAACGTTTTCCTAGCTAATGTTAAAATGTTTATTATAGAAAATCACACGAACGTTTTAGAAGCTCATTTTAAAATATCCGTTTTTGAAATGAAAATAAACGTTAGAGGAGCAAAATCTGGGTTAAACGTTTTCAAAAGTAGCTCGCTACCTGCTTTTCGTGCTATGAAACGTTTTCACAGTTTTCTCTGTGCACTGCCATTTAAAAACTACTTGACTGATTCATTTAAAACTTGGTTCACATTTTCTACACATAAAATGCCTCCGCCCCAACGCTGATTTGATTTTTTTTTACATAAAGGGGTTTTCCCACCCACAAAATTGCGGAATTTTTCGTGGAAAATAGCAGTTCACACTTCAGATGGCTACCAACAATTTTTAAATGAAAAAACAAATGATCAAAGAACGTTGGGGGGAGGATTTGGTGATACTTTGACTAAATTTGTAATGTTTTTTGATTTCACATAATTTCCGGGAAAAGCTCTGTCACGGCTTGTTTTTCAATATTTCAATATTCCGGAAAAAAATTACAGAATATTGGTAAAAGTACACTTAATAATTTACGAAAGGTTTTAATAAATTTGCTCATACTCTTAAAAAAAATTCAGTGTTTTTTTTCTATGCTGAAACCCTTACACCCTCCTTAAACATGCTTATGATATGTCTACACAGGGAGCTAAGTTTGACTTACCAGTGCAAAGCTTAACTCAGTTTGCACTTGTAACTTGAACATGCGTTGTTTTGTTTTTGATGAGCAAATCGGCGTACACCATAGCTGTCTCGGAATTATAAAATTCCACGATTATAAAATTATTTTTTACATTTTTTAACATTTTGCACCAAGTGGTGACCGGAGGCTTCTTTGGTGTGCACCGATTTGCTCCTCTTCTCAATACACATTTTCGTTAAAATTCTTTTTAGTTAAGCTCGCCTTTTTCTTTATTGTTGGGCTAGTATAACTTGCGTCCTATAAAGTTTTATTAAAAAAATTTTTTTTCCAGCGAAAACTTAAAATTTTCCAAAAGTGCGTTGTGCCACCGACACTAATCCAATCAGCAATCACTAATCGAATGAACACCTGCTCAACAGTTTTTTTTTTAACGCTAAAGCAGAATGTTCATTCTGTTCAGGCTATCAGTGTGTTCAAGGAGAGTGAAATTGAGAAAAAGCCTTTACAACAACGATACGACATAGCTCTGTTAATCTCTACCCATCTCACTGTTACGCTCGCATTTACTCTTCTTTCTGTAGGCTACAACAGCGATGCTTAACAGAGCTATGACGCATATTTTGATGTTTTTTCTGATAAAACCCATTGGGAAAAAGGTGTTTTTACGTTTCCTTCAATAAACCTATCTTAATGACATCCTATCCAAATAAAAATATTATTCTGCACTTCTGCTCAAAAATACCTTTCCATCGATATAAGTATTATGTAAATATATTGACATTAACACAGTTAAAAGTGTACCCAAAACTTTTTGTTTGCGTATTAATATATAGATATTTATTTGTAACGACTTCAGTCGTTACGCATTGTCTGCAGAGAGGTGGTGACCAATCAGAAAAATTTTTTTATTGAAAAAACTTTTCGCCGCTACTGGGGATCGAACTCGGGCTCCGAGCATGCTTAGCCGCACACTTAACCTGCATGCCACAGTCACCACTACTTGAGATACCTCTAATTTTTGAGATACCACTTAGAAAAACCGGTATCTCTCTACTGGTTTCAAAATTTATCTATTTCTACTAAGGTAACCGCTTCGAAAAGCTCGTAAACCGAAATATACAGTATTATCTAGTTCTACTAGTGTAACCACTTAAAAAAGCGCAAGGAATTTCATTCTTTTTTAGCCAGACTTTCCGTGGCCTTCGAACGTGCTATTAAAAAAAAAATTCAATACAAAAGATCTTTCATATCTTTCATTTAAATTCAACTTATTTTGTTGAGATTATTTTTCTTGAAAATAATGTGCAGGTAACGAGAAAAATAATATATTGTTTGTTTGTCTAATTTTGTTTATTGTAAGTGTAAGTGTTACCGACTGCTATTATTTTGATCACATTTGTATTTTTATATATAGATATTAGCTTAATGAATTCACGCAAGATAAGAACTTCGAATGAAATTCGGTGTGAATTGAGTTAATTAAGCGAAGGGATGGATGCTGCATTAGTAGCAGTTACAACAGTAGCTCGCTGCAAGTTACAATTTATACATGCAGCTACAGACAAACTCATAGTAATGACTGTAGGTGTGGATGATTTTCTGCACTTCCGTTTTGCATTTTCCGCTATATTTACGTATTGAAATAATAAATGCAATAAATTCGTATTTCACGCAATTCCCCAAAGATTAATGAATGCACACTAATTCATTTATAAATATATTGATACATGCACCACTCACACACACACACCCGTTTATATGTAGCGCATGTATGAGTGCATATGCTAGTGACATACACACACACACACTCATGCCCATATTTTTGCATAATATGCAGCGAGGTTTCGTTAAACGAATTTAATGCAATTGATTTGCATGCATTTAAAAGTCACACACTACATATGTATTGGTTTAATTTATTCATATCTACATACTTGTATTCTGTCGACTGTTTGCACTGTATGTTTTATTATTTAACATTTAAATGTTTAAAAAAGTTTAGCTTAGATGTGCTTTAAGGTTTTAACAATGGTCAGCAGTCATAGAAATTTACTGCAATTTATGAGTATTTTGAAAATTCCCAAAGTTGTGCACATATATTGTTAGAAAAAAAAAACCGTGCTGTTGTACACTTGTTTTGTAACATATACAGTGCCACATAAATCAAGCATGACACGCAAGCTTTGATTTGATTTACGCCTTGCTACTTAATCGAGCTTCTGAAATGAAAGCTTTTTAGAATCAAAGCATTGACGAGCATGTGTTCAATATATGTAGCAACTACTTAATGACAACATGCTACATGCAACATACTATATGAATAAAATCAAAATGCTTTATCAAACACAAGTGTTTAAAAACATTTTCATGTCACTCAATGCAAGTTGAGCAGATTAAGATTGAAGTGAAGAAGTATAAAAAAAAAACATGCAGCACACTTTCAGGAGCAACTTTCAATGTTCGTTAACAAAACAGCAGCAGCGGAAGTGGTAACAACTGTTAATTTGCACTTTTCAATTGACTAAATGTTTGTGTGCTCTTTCTACTTCTCCTCCTCCACAACGCTTCCACACGCTCTTGTTGTTTTAGCTCGAAACTCTATCGGTCTCTTGTCTGTGACAATTGCTGGCAGCTGCTTGTGCTCCTTCAACTCTGCTGCTTATTAGCTGTCATCATTTTGTGAAAAAAACTTTTTAAGCTCAAAATTTGGTTCACAAACTTTCAAGCACCTTTGATTCGACATCATGTTGCCAAGTTTTAGTTTTGCAATTGTTTAATTGCTGCTGCGTGTCTGTGTTGTGTGCATTTTTTTGGATATTGTTCTGTTCTTTTTTTTTTTTTTAATGACACAACTTTTAAGTAATTTGAATTTATGTCAGCTATTGCTACTATCTAGGGATGAGACTTGATTTATAGTTTTTTTTTTGTTTTTAGTTGAGCTTGTTCATTGCTGGCTTTTGTAATACTTGCTAGCAACAAAAATTCATTACGACCTTTGCACCTTCGGACATTCAAGCTAATTAGTACTAATTTGTCTGTCGTTCTGATCATTGACAAGCATACATGCTTCTTTACAAATACTCACACAACATGAACACCCACTTACAATCTCACTTACAACACTCTCGCCCACTCTTTGTAATGGTGTCAATGACGTTTGTTGGTTTTAAATGCTGCATGCAAGTAAAGATTGATGGATTGATGATGGTTAAGCAACCGTGCTGTCAAAACCCAGTAATTTGATTTTGTTGTTGTTGAACTGTTTTGCAGCTTTGAGCACCTAATTTTGCTGTCGTTTTAATAGAAATATGCTGGTCTTCTGTACAAATAAAGAAATTTAAGAATTCTTAACAACGATTTTTAAACAAAAATTTATAAGAATGGAATGAAAAACAAGACAAAAATCAGTTTTACTAACAATATTTTTATTAAAAAAAAAATAAAACAAAAAAAAAAAAAAACAAATTTGCCATTTCAGCCCTTGAAAGAACTTTGACCGAGCTACTTATGATCAATTGTGTTGTGTGTGTTATTAAATGTTTGCACACAATTGACCGAGAACTGGACCTACATGTTTTATGCCGACTCCGAACGGCTCATGTTCTCAAGAAGCTTTACATGGCATTATTTACTCTCTGAGGTTTGCCATTGTCTGCAGAGAGGTGGTGACCGATCAGAAAAATTTTTTATTGAAAAAAAAACTTTTCGCCGCGGCTGGGGATCGAACCCGGGCTCCGAGCATGCTAAGCCACACACTTAACCTGCATGCCACGGTCACCACTATAAAAAAAAATAGTTGGTTATAAAAAATAACTATGAGATGAGATTGAGATAACATGACAGTTCTTTCACCCTCTAACTGGTAACACCGTCTATAGACGGTCTTTGATTTTTGTGCTGTCTTATATGAAAATAAAAATTCTTTTTTCTTCTTAAACAAGTAAAAACCGTTAGAAGAGTGCTTTGTTTCACATATTAGTATATCAACGAACGCTCTCTGAACAGTCGTTGGTGAGATTTCATCACTTGAATGCGAAAAGTCGGTAAATCTATAGCATTAATTATTTTATTTTTTTTACGGTATTGCTGGTTAGAGGGTTAAGAGAAAACATGACAGTTCTTTCTAAATACAACAGTTTCTGAATAGCCTGAAGTCCCTGATTGCGAACTTCACACCTTAATTTCTGAATCATGTCTGAACTTTGAGAAAATGCTGTTTGAGAATCAAGATACAGGACGTCACCACATAAATCCTTCTTACCTTTATAGCTATTGGAGATATAAATAGGCGAATTTTTGGAATTTATGCAAGAAATACTAAATTAAAATTGCGCACAACGTTGAACTAGGCATCAATTTGAAAAAGTATTGTTTGCTTTGTTTTTACTTTACTTCACTTTGAAACAATCATGATTTATTGAGATACATGTATATTTTTTTTGGTAAACCTAATTTTTATTCTTCCAAAAAAAGCGCTCTCTGAAAACTTTGTCCTTAGATCTATAAGAACAATCATGAACTCATTGCAAAATTCAAAAATAGCATTTTTATGACCGTCATAAAAACTAGCTTAAAGTCACACCATAAAAATCTTCATAAAAAAATGACGTGCTGCGATCTATTATTGTGGTTATACCAAGCTATGTACATGTTGACTGCGTAAACAGTCATCAAACCGCAATTTCGCAACAAAGTTAAAAAGTTAAGAAAAGAATTTAAGAAGCTGCAATAAAAGATAGGGGTGAAAAATCGTAAATTTAGGTGACATTTTTCAAACAATTAATTTAATACAGATTTCGAGCAAAAATACGTGTACCTAAAAGAAGGTATTTTTGCCACAGCGACATGAAAATCCTCAAGATAAGACTCCGTGGCAACACACACACACACACACACCTAGACTGATCCATGTAAGTCGCATATAGTTTTTAATGAAAATGTCAGTCAAAAAAGTTGGCACCAAATCGATCGAATCGAAAATCTTCACGTGTATATTTTACTTGAGACCAAAATCAGCTATGAACGCAGAACGGTAAAAAATGTTAAATTGTCATGGAAGCGCTTATATTTGAAATGAATAAAACGAAGAAGATGAAACAGAAAATGAATAAAAACAAAGCAAAGAAAAGAAAAAAGAAAACGCATTAAGATGCAGTGCAAAGAAGGTGGCTTGAAGACAAACAGCTGGAAAAACCCATCAGACTGACACCTGCAACATGGCTGATGCTTTTGCTCTGTTAGTGTTGGCTAATTGAATGGCTGTCCTTTGTAGATATTTCGGCAAAAAGGTGTATGTTTATGTGTGGTAGTGAAAATGGTGCAGGGGGTGAAGTGTAGATTGTAAAATTGTAGATTGTTGCTAGTGCTAGTGCATCTATGCCAAAATATACAGTTGTAGTGAAAAACTCATCATGGCTGTGTGAGCGGTGCAATTGATGTCAAAGCCCTGAGTTGACACATGATGGACACATAGTAAGCAACAAAAACAGTTTTGTGGAGGCTTTGTGTATGTAGGAAGAAGGTTTGTAAACGAAAGGACGACGAACACATAAATCTAGTGTTTTTCAAATAATGTAACAGATGCAAAATATTTTTGAAAATATTTTAGTTCGAACACCTAAAAACATTTAAATTTTTGTTAAAAACGCTTAAAAAATGTACATATATTAAAAAGAAAAACATCAATGTTAAACAAATAACTTTATAAGGTCTTCCACAACTTGAAATATGCAGTTGTATCGTTATAGTCACTATCAGGTTGTATTCATATCGTTGTGGTTTTCAAGTATCAGTTTGTTTTTCTTTCAAAAAAAAAAAACTACAACAATGTGAATATAACGCCGAAACAACTATGTTTTTTAAGTTGTCAAAAACCTAATTATGTTTCATGTATTTAAGAATTTGTTTAACTGAACTAATTAAAGTTTTAAAAATTTTTTTTAATCATGTTAGTAAATTGTTGTAAAATAAATTTAATTGCTTAAATAATGTTTGAAGATTCCATTTCAAAAACATGTTTTGCAAATATTTAATACCTCAATTGCTCGTATAAATTTTTTAAATTTTTGAAGCATCCTTTTTAACTCAAAACTTCATGCAGTTCCGAATGCAACTGATTTTCATTTATTAAGCAGGATAGGATAAACATACCGGTCTCATGCAATTCAAGTGCAGGTAAGAAAAAAAAATACACAAATAAACTTTGGATCATAGCAATTGGAGCGTCTGCGCAGACCATCAGTGAATTTTTGGAACAGAAGGAGTACAGTTCATTTAGAAAAGGAGAAAATTCGCTTGACGGCATGTCGCCAGCAACATCTTGAAATTGATTGCAGCGGCATGTTATAACATACAGTGTATATAAACAGTTTTTACACGGCTTTTTAAGTTAACAACTCAACTGAAATATTAATATTCTGCTCAATCCATTTCTTTCCGAGCGGACATTCACTGACGTTTGTTAATTCAAATAAAAAACGTTGAAAAAGTTGAAAAATCTTTTTAGGATTAAGGTATGTTTCTATATCAAAGGGTTAATTCTTTCAATTGTGGGGTTCAAAATAAAAAACTTCGATCCAAAAATTAAATATGGCCGCCCAAAATTCGATTATTTATAATCATCAATTATTACATGTTTTGGGTTTTTTGTGTTTAATATGTATTGTAAAAGTTTTATTGTTGATGGTAGGTGATATAAAATTTTCAGCGTGTTCTGAAATTTGTTTGAGCTTTTCTACAATGGCGGAAACCAAAATAGGTTAGATCAAAAAAAAATAGTAAACTTATAAAAGTAGCCTAAGTATAAAAGTATATTTGTACGTTTATTGATAGAATACGAAATAACTACGTAAATTTTTCAAATGGCGAATCCAATATGGCGACCATATTAGGCAAAAACCACTAAATTGTTAAAACTGAATGATTTTGGTTAAAAATGTTGTGGTTTTTGATAGGCAGACAATGAAAAAGCTCAGAGAGTAAAGAATGTATTGCAAAAATTTTTTTCATGTTCAAAAGATGAACATTAGCAGTTCGAAGTCGGCTCAAAACTTGTAGCTCTCGTTTTCGTTCAAATGTGACAAACAGTTGACCATGGCTTGACCGAAATTCCAGATTAACGTTCTAGACCTTTAGGTTTTCATTCGAGCACTAGAATATCGAGGACATTAAGGTTGATTAGCGAAAGATGTGTTGGTTATTCAAACTGTATTAGCATTTTAATCTAGGTCAAGTAAGTTTTTTTATAGCTTACGTTATGCCTTAACCTCGGCCAAATAAAGTACACAGTAATTAGTTTGAGAGTAAATTTTATCTGTTTTATTATACCCTAAACCTGAAAGGTCAGGGTATATTAACTTTGTGCAAACGTTTGTAACGCATAGAACGAAGCGAGTCCGATATAGAAAAGTATATATATTCTTGATCAGCGTCACCTCGTGAGTCGAGCTATTCATGTCCGTCCGTCCGTCCGTCCGTCCGTCTGTGTGTTGTCCGTATACACAGGATAAGAAGAAGGAGTTGAGATAATTGGATGAAACTTGGTACACATGGTCACATGCACCCAAGGATCTGCACTATTGAATATTTTTGGAATCCGCCCACGGACACGCCTACCTCCCATACAACGCAAAAATTTAAAACTGCATAACTCAGATCATAATAAGCCCACAACAATAAAATTTGGTGTGTATGTGTTTTATACCAACACAAAGATGTCTTCGAAAAATGGACGTCATCCGCTTGCAGACACGCCCACTTCCCATACAACCCAAAAATTGAAAACGCAATAAATAAGCCTGTGTGTAACCTAAAGAGCTTAAATTTGGCACATATGTCCTTTATAACAAAACAAAGATGGTTTTGAAAAATGGACATCATCCGCCTACGGACACGCCTACCTCCCATACAACGCGAAAATTGAAAACTGCATAACTCAGCTCATAATTAACCTACAACAATAAAATTTGATATGTATGTGTTTTATACCAACACAAAGATGTCTTCGAAAAATGGACGTCATCCGCTCATGGACACGCCCACCTCCCATACAACCCAAAAATTGAAAACGCAATAAATAAGCCTGTGTTTAACCTAAAGAGCTAAAATTTGGCACATATGTATGTTTTTTATGACAAGACAAATCAGTTGGCGTTTGTTCTTCAGTCAGTAATCATGTTATGCGCAAATAGTTCTTTTAAAATTTTTATTTTGTACACACATATCAAGACAAAAAAATTGCGCTTGAATTGGAAGCTCTGCCAACATGATTAAACGTGTTAATTTTTGAGTTCAATTTTTTACTCTTTATTTTTACTGTCAAATTTTTTTTAAGAAAATATAAAAAAACAATATATCATGAAATCTTTCTATTGAAATCTAAATATTATTCCTGAATTATGACTTTAAAAGTAACACATATTAACATATTTAATGTATGTTGTCATATGTGTCACATGTGTCAAAATATTGCTATAAAAAGTAACCAAATGTGGTTTTGAAAGATTTTATACTTCTGCTTATAAAAATTAATACCAACCTGGTGTAAACATATTTTAGGTGACCGTGGCATGCAGGTTAAGTGTGTGGCTTAGCATGCCCCAGCCGCGGCGAAAAGTTTTTTTTTATAAAAAATTTTTCTGATCGGTCACCACCTCTCTGCAGACAATGGCAAACCTCAGAGAGTAAATAATGCCATGTATAGCTTCTTGGGAACCGTTGGGAACTTTAGCCGTTCGGAGTCGGCATAAAATATGTAGGTCCAGTTCTCGGTAAATTGTGTGCAAACATTTAATAACACACACAACACAATTGATCATAAGAAGCTCGGTCAAAGTCCTTTCAAGGGCTGAAATGGCCAATTTGTTTTTTTTTTTTTGTAAACATATTTTAAAGACTTTTCGGATAAAATCTATACCAACTTTGTATAAATTTTGTTTATACGATTTTATGGTATTAATTTTATAACATACTAGCGAATGTTACCCGGTGTTACTCGGGGTTGTGCCTTGAGCACAGAAAAAGTACGATTTTTAAAGCTACTCTCATTTTAACATTATTTAAATTATCAATTAAATTTTTAAATTTTTTAAATTATCGTTTTTTGGGGTTTTTCCCTTTCCCACCGTCAAAAGTGTGTAGGCTTATTTTCGTAAAACAGTACCTGCCGGTCATTTAAAAAAAAAAAAAAATACATCTTCAACGTCTAGATCTGACATCTGGGTTCTGAGAACAATGGTCATGCAGTTTGAAAAAGTCATTTCGCGAACAATGAGTTAAAGTTTTTCTTAGCATGCATTAAATATGGATTTTTATCTCAAAAACAAAATTCTAATTTTAAAAAATTCTTTTGGGATCGATTCAATTTTTGGATTGCCTTTGTTCAACTTCGGTTTAGGTCGATACTGTTCGGTATGGAGAAACGAGAATTTTTAAAACTAATCTCATTTTAACATTTTTTAAATTATCAAATAAATTTTTAAATTTTTTAAATGATCGTTTTTTGGGGTTTTGCCCCCTCCCTCCGTCGAAAGTGTTTAGTCAAATTTCCTTAAAACTGTACCTGCCGGACATGATAAAAACAAGTGACATCTTCAACGTCTCGATCTGACATCTGGTTTCTGAGAAAAATGGTCACCCAGTTTGTAAAAAGTCATTTCGAGAAAAATGCGTTTAAGGTTTTTCTAAGTTTTTCTTATTTCAACAAAAATTCCAATTGTAAAAATCCTTTTGCGATCGATTCGATTTTTGGATTGTCTTCGACCAACTTTGGTTTTAGTCGATACTGTTCAGTTGATTTCTGTTCATCTCTATATAGCTTCTTCTCGTATTCGTTAAACTTTTTTTTTCGTTAGTCTTTATTTCTTGACTTCGATTGTCGGCTCATTCCTTGATTTTTGCCGAAAAGACTTCTAAAAGCTTAGGATATATTTCAATAACAGATACGAATGCTTACCAAGTTTCATTGAAATCCGTTTTTATGATGTCATCATTCCATGATGTTTACAGCCAGACATATTTGATTGCCCTTTTACGGAAGTTTTCTGAAATTCATGGAAAAGCCTCAATTCTGTTGCAGGGTCAGGTTATTTCACATACCAAATTTTAGCAAAATCGGTTAAATCGTTAAGGAGTTATTCAGTCTTAAAGCTGCACTACTTAAAGCACCCTCATGTGGAAGTCTTTGGAATTTTTCTATAGCCTATGTTTTATTTGGGTGCGTTTGAACCTTCATATCAAATATCATTGAAATCGGTTCAGGCGTTTAGGAGTTATTGATTCTTTAGAACGCACTACTTAAAGCGCCCTCTTACGGAAGTCTTTGGAATTTTTTATAGCCAATGTTTTCTTGGGCGCAGACGAACCTTTATTCCAAATTTCATTGAAATCGGTTCAGGCGTTTAGAAGTTATTATAGAGTGACACGCCCAAATACTTCCACCCAATTTTTTACCTATGCTCTATCTTGATTGCAGTTGAACCTTCATTCCAAATTTCATTGAAATCGGTCCAGGCGTTTGGGAGTTATTGAGTCGTAGAAATGCACTGATTAAAGCGCCCTCTTTCGGAAGTTTTTGGAATTTTTCATATGTAATGTTTTATCTTGGGTGTAGTTAAACGTTCATACCAAATTTCATTGAAATCGGTACAGGTGGTTAGGATTTGTTATGTCTCTAAAACGCACTACTTACAGCGCCCTCTTGCGGAAGTCTTTGGAATTGTTTTATATTTTGTGTTGGGTGCATTTGAACCTTCCTACCAAATTTCATTGAAATCGGTCCAGGCGTTTAGAAGTTATTATAGAGTGACACGCCCAAATACTTCCGCCCACTTTTTTACACCCCCTATGTTCTTTCTCTCTATGAGACGTACTCGGTGTCAAAATTTCAGCTCAATCGGATAAACGGTGAGCGAGCCTATACGGAACAGACAGACAGACAGACAGACAAACATTTGATTTTATATATTAGAGAAGATTTGGTATGGATATATATTTATACCAAATAGTATAAAATTGATCCTCATATTTTTTACTGTGTAAATAAATTATATTAAATAGATGACCTGTGGTAACTACTAAGGAAATTCTTCTCTAGTGCCTTCTTCTCTAGTGCCTTCAAAATAAGAGTTATTTTCGGTCCCTAGCTTTTTTAACTCATTTTTCTCATAACTTGTTGTTTTATAAAATCAATCAAAAATTTCAAAGAACGAACAGCTCTGTCAATGAGTTCGAAAACAAACAAGTAAGTTCTATATTTAGTACGATACTATAGTGACATCTATACGAATTAAAGTGAAATATTTTGAATAAATGCAAAGCTTTATATAGCAAGGCACCTTTTCAGGTTTTCATATTCTGTTCTATAAATTTATGGCAAAATTTAACAGTGACATGAAAGTCATATGTTAGCAATGGTTGTGTGCCGCGCTCAAAAAATGACAACCAGGTGATGAAGTTTATCCGAAGATTTCTACCATGCAAATACATTCTAAATGAAACTTGGGGGTCCAAATTGGGTTCCTGTTTTGCTTTTCGAAATTTTTCGGATAGATTTATTTTATATGGATTGTATGTTAAAAAATTCGGATACTCGGAAAGCTTCTTGGCAAAGAGAAATATTTTAACGAAAGTTTCAATGGAAAACTGAAGTTGATGCCGAATAATTAAAGCTGCTTTTGATGACAAGAAAGTTTTATTCAAGCATTTATTCAAGCTAACAATTCGAAAAAGCTTTGAAAAGTTAATAGAAATGGTCCAGAACGTTAACAGTTCATGAACCATTTAAATTTTAGCAGTACCCTTTGGTTAAACGAAGCATTGTTGAGTTTATAAAGATGATGAAATGGAAAATAAAAAGAATAACAGGGTGTATTAAAAAAAAAATATCCCTATTGTATCGAAGATTTATGCCCGTATTAACCAACCTCGATATAATACTCTCTTTATTTCAGCAGGCGTTTCAGTTTAATATTTTTTTTCGTATTCACCAAGCAATCTATATTAGCTGCGTTCGATTCGCCAGTGCTCAACTCGCTTGTGAAAAGAACGTCTACTCATTTTGCTTTTATTTTCTCAATAGTTGGCAACGCTTTTATTATGACGACCATATCAATAAATACATTAAAACTTATCCCGTACACCAACCAAGTGAAAAAATAAGAACTTGGCAACGCAACTTTACTCAACTCAACAGGTAGTTGACTTTCTCTATGCTCAACTAGCTGGAGACTTTGTTGTTGTTTTCTCATACAAATTTTGAAATAAGCGACAATAAGCGAGTATAGGTTGGCGAATCGAACGCAGCTATTGTTTGTTTCGAACTTATGTTCGAACTTTTCGAAAAGTAGTTGTACCATACAAAATTTAAAAAGAGCAAGCCTACTTTTAGGTATTATTTTATTTTTAGGTTGGAATCGATTCCAAATTTATATAGAAGTCAGCAGTTGCTTAAAAATGGAATATTGGTTAATATCAAAAAGCCGTAAATAGCGCGTGAAACAATATAGAAAGGTTGGTGAATACGAGCCTTATAGTCAAAGTTGTAAGAGTTTTTGTGGAGAAGTAAATTAGAAATCTACAGAAGAAGAAAAATTACCATTTCTGCTATTTAACTCAGGTTCAAGCTTTTACTTACTTTTTACTTTGGTGGCCATGACAAACCGTGGTCGGGTAACGGCCGACTTCTTTAAGCTTTTATGCACTTGGTTCGAGGTTCTGTTGATTTTGTTTTTTGGAAACTTATGACCGTTGCCTTGTTAAAATAACTTGTTTCCACTTTCAAAAGCTTCTAAGGACCTTCCTAAAGAAATTGTCTGACTCTGACCATGAGAACATAAATACACTTTTTAAATTTAAAAAATCTTTTCAAAACAATGATCAATTTTGTATAACAAAATTTCGAAAAAATTAAAATTATCTAATTAAATTCGGTAGAGATGGATTAATTTTCATGGTTACCTACATCCAAGATTGTCATAATATCTAATACAACAATCATTGTGCTTCTAAAGCAACAACCATTTTGCAGCAGTGGTGAATAATTTATGGTGAGTTTCGTTTGGTGTTTTTAATTAGTGAATACCACAACCAATGGCAATTAAATAACTTTTTAATATAATTAAGCTTCCACTTTTCTGCAAATTTGCTGCATTATTTTGTTGAAAAATATGAAATAAGTTCTAACTTTCTGTTTGAAACATAATATAAATGATTTCAAAAACTTCTTCGTTGAAATAAGATAATTCAGAACAAATGTTGACCTTGGCGTGTATGACATGTAGCTCTGGACTGAATCAATTTTGTCAAAAATCATACGGACTTATAGTACGTTCACATAGGCTTCATTTAACATGTTAAACAAAAAAGCTTTTTCATTCAAGTCAATCGTTCACATTGCCTGAACTAGTTTAAAATTGACGGCTTGTTTGTTTATGTTTTGGAATAAATAAACAGAAATATTTTGATACGACAAAAAATCTCAGCTTTGCAGCTGCTGCGCCCTTCGTCAGATGACTAGCTTGTTGTATTTTCATCACGAATTTCGTTAACAAACGCTTCCCATTTTTGCACAATCATGTGCTCATATGGAAAAGTTCGCAAAAAAGGAGGAAAGGAGGAAAACCTGCTTTATAACATTAAATTTTGTAAAAATTTTTTGTTTTGAAAATTCATAATATATTAAATTATTTATTTCTGACAAATTTATTGACATATTTTGTCAAATTCTAAAGCTTCTTTCAGGTTTGGGAGTGTTCAAAAAAAAAAACAAAAGCTTTTCTGTCATTAGCAAGTACACACACCAGCTTTTGAACTCGTTGAAACTCGTTTTTTAACATGTTAAATGATTTAACACGTTCTATTTCCAACATCAATTGTACGCATTTAACTTCATTTGAGAACTTGTTTTTCGATTTAACGTCATTAACTCGATTTAACATAATTATCGCTCAATGTGAACGTACTATTAGGTTATTTAAAAAAAAAAATTTTAATAATGCAGTACGGCCTCGTTACTTAGGATTAGCCGATATAAATATGACAGATTTAGAGACTAAGACACATGATAATTTTAATTAAAGACTTCTTCATCTTCAGAAATCTCTTCATCTTCACATGATTCGAGTTATTTGATATAAAATCTTCATAAAATTTTATAGCCTTCCAAAAATTTTCAAAATAATTTTTACTAATTCATCAGAGTCAGCCACAAAAAGTTTAAAATAAGACACGTAGACATATAAGAATTTTAATTAAAGACTTCTTCATCTTCATAGTCACATGATTCCGGTTATTTGATAAAGTATCTATATAAAATGTTGTAGATATTTCAAGAATTTTCAAAATTATTTCTAGTAATTAATCAACGTCAGCCATAAAAAGTTTAAAATTAACAAAAGTTTTATTACTGATTTTGCTAATGATTTGTAAAGTATGGGTCCAATTATTTATTAATAATGTTCGCCATCTAATTCTGCACAAACCATAAAAAAATAACTTTCTTACCGTTTTATAAACTACTGATGCCGACCCTGAATAAAAATAAATTTAGAGTTTAAAAATGCTGATGTCAGTTTTCTTTGAAGTATTATACCATTTTATGCTTTTTTTAGACTCCATGACTTAAAACTGCATTTTTAAAAACCATGAATACATTTCCTAATCAAATAATTATTTATTACACAAAAACTGCAATTTTTAAATTTTAATCGTAGAAAACTAAAACTATTTTTTCATGCTTAAGAACTGCAATACCACCTTAACTGAATTTTTATCATGAACCAGCAGTTGAGTTGTGTCTTTGCTGTATTCAGGAAGGAAAGCTTTTTTAGTGACAGGCTTTATATTAAGTGCTGAACTTATAGTCATGCTTCAAAACTTTCACATGAGATAGCGATGTCGTTGCTGGTGAGAAAGGTGAAAAGGTGAGAATGCTATTTAGTAACATTAATATATTGAATGTTATTGCAATTATAAGTGATTTTAATGCACGAAGAGATTTTGAATATTTTCTTAAATTTTTATTTTATTTCATTTTAATAAAGTTGAATATGTTGAACTCAATTTAACATAAAGCTATCTCCCCATAAGTAAAGGAAATGTCTCAATGTTTGCTGAGAAATTTATTTTAACAGTTTTGTGCTGCTGTTTCTTAGCTCAAAATGAACAGAGCACTCCAACATATCAAGTTCTATATTAAAGGGAAAACCATTTATGTCTGGCTCTGGCCTAGAAGAACTTCTCAATCCAAAATAGTTTCGGCTGCACTTCAAAAATGTCACCTTCCCTTATTTGATTTGATGCAATTAAGAACTGGCATTTTTGCGCTAGATATTTAAAGGAAAAACGACATACCTGAAAAGGAAAAAACAATAAAGTTTGTAAAATACTGCATTTGTGTGTCTTCCAAAGTGATGCGAGCCACACAGATATGTCAGTACTAACTGTTAATATTTTAACTACAAGTTCTAGAAAGTGTGTGGTTTAGCATGTTCGGAGCCCGAGTTCGACCCAGTCGCGGCGAAAAGTTTTTTCAGTAAAAAAATGTTTCTGGTCGGTCACCACCTCTCTGCAGACAATGGAAAACCTCAGAGAGTAAATAATGCCATTTAAAGCTTCTTGAAAACATGAACTTTAGCCGTTCGAAATCGGCATAAAACAAGTAGGTCTAGTTGTCGGTTTGACAACACAATTGATCATTGATCAGCTCGGTCAAAGTCCTTTCAAGGGCTAAAATGGCCAATTTGTTTTTGTTTTTGTTCTAGAAATGACAAATAAGAATATTGTAAATAGGTATAATTTTTGACAAAAAATAACTGCTTTCCAAAGTTCAATAAATATGAACGGTTTGAAGTTTGAGCAACAAAATATGCTCTACACATACAGCAAAATTTGCTGAAATGACACTTTATTCAAATTTTGTCGATGTGTTTCACGAGCTGGAATTTATAATGATTTCATCCATTCAACCTTTTTGATTTGCAAAATAAATATTTTAGAATTGTCCTTTATCCTTATGCTGTTTGGAAAACATTTGTTCAATCATGACAAAAACAGCAACTAATAACATTATGTTAAAAACTGTTTTTGACATTCTTTACAAACAGACAACCCGACCATTTGCTATCTAACGGTATCTTAAATTTAATGTTGTCTCCATTGTTCAGCAACAGCACTCATAACAGCCTTAATAATCCCTTTCTTCCATTTTAAAGTATCTCACATACATTTGTTAACGGTATAGAATAAAATTTTATGCTTGCTGCAGACAAAACAAGAAAAGACAAAAACAAAAAAAAAATAAAACAAAAAAAACTATTTTCAACTATTGATAAAACAAGAAATGACATAAAATACATATTTATAACATAGTCCTGCGAACATACATTTCGAAACAATCGTTAACACATACGTTGTTCTTATGGACATACATACCAAACACACATTGAGCCAAATACACACAGAGACAAACCATTCTTGAGCAGAATTATCACCAACATAACGAAACGGAAATGAAGCTTCATATCATAAATGGCGGCAGTTAACATAATGAAGGCAGCAACGAGACATACTTTGGCAGGGAACTCATGTCCTTTTTACCTGCTTAGAATGCCAGACACAATCACACACAACACACACACACACACACACACACTCGCATTCACATATACATAAATAATATAATGGCATTTAGCTTCTATATGAAAATGTTTGTAGTTCTTATTGTTGTTGTATTTGTTGTTGTTGTGTGGTTTGTGGTTAATGTAAAGATTTCTGATACATATAATAACAGCATCAAAGACAAGAGATAGAAAAAAAAAAAAAAAATTGGCTTCATCGAACCTCACTACAACTGATGGTCCATTTACGATTTACAGCTAGAGCTGCAACAACAGTTAAATTTGATGTGGTGCCGATAAGAAATTGAATGGATTTCATTTAAATGACAATGTTTCAAAAGGTTGACAACTATTTCGAATATATTATAAATATAGGTATAGGTAGGTAGCAAGTTAATTTCACTGTATTTGCATTCGCAACTTTTTTGGCATTTTTCTTGGATTTCTTTGACAATAACTTAAAGAATTCATATTTTTGTTTCATGAACTTCATAACTTTGGGCTTCAGGCCCCGATTGCTTTTGGTTGTTTCTGTGTCTGTACAAAAAATACGTGAGCATTTTCTTAAAAACACAAAACTTTAGCACGCAGAATATCTTAATGATCATAAACAAGACAAAATATTAACTATGTCACAGTCATGGTCTAGACTCCTATGCAAACATGTCGTTGTAGACTTGAAATCCACAAATTAATTGCCCATCTCCTTCATGCTTGTTGTTTAGCTAACCTTTTACGTAAACGAAGCGTATTAAAAAATAATTAAAACCATTCCCAAAACTAAAAATGGCCACAGCTTGCGAGGGCGTCTTAATTGCTGTCATGTTCTTTGCAGGAAAACGTGCCACAGTTTCGGTGAACGAACCAAAATATGTATGTGTAACTGTAAAACTGGGATTCAATGTCATTGACTTTAATATTTAAGACTTTGTTAATGTTTTGCTTTAAGAAGCTGTGTAAGATTTTAACGCTGAAATTTTGTTAAATTATTGGATATTTTTATTTTGAAAAAATAATTTGAAATATGCTTAATATTGATTTTAGAATACGCATTTGTTGTGTTCAGTTTTATTTTGAACTAAAAAATATTAAAAATGAAGTACTAGAAATTTCTTCAAAATGATAAGACAAAGTTTAAAGTTCGAAAAAAATTAAATATATAAATTGAAACAATAAAATAACGTTATCTTTAAATAGTGAAAATTTATTGATAAAAAATTTGATGGAAAAAGATTAGCGATGACTTTCAGGCCACCTTTTATCTTGGCGACACAAAATGTAATGCCTTGCTGAAAATTAAATTTTACAAAATTTAGTAAAGATGTTGAAAAACGGGTTTTTATATGGACTAGGAAAAATATCAAACTTATTTTTAAAATTAATATTGTTCTTGTTCTTGTTGCTGTTGTTTTTGTATGTCATGTCAAAGTAGGCCAACAAAAAAAAAAGGTACCCCGCTAGTTGTAATAAAAAATTTTTTGTACTTTATTTGAAAATAAAAACCAAAACGGGAATATGTTCAGAATTAAAGCCGTTATTGTCGGTACCAAAATAAAGAAATTCCTGCAACAAATAACCGAGCTATACCATCCAAAAGTCAAAACTAACAAAAACAGGTATTTTTTAGGGCTTAAAATAGGTCTAATTCCGTTGTTTTTAGAGATGAACCTTCAAGATTCTGGAACCGACGAGAATGACTGCTATTCTAAATGTGTGATGCAAAAAATATTTAAATAGGACAATTTTTTCAATAACTTTTTATTACAACCAATCGCGAAAAAGTGGTTGCGAGATAATCACATTTAAAGTTGTGATACGTGTTTTCAAAATAATAAAATAAAAAACGATTGGTTTTAGAGATTTTTCAATTGAATTTGCGTGTAACTAACAAAAACAAAAAGATTCATCCAAATCGGATTTTAGGTTTCCGATAAATGAGGTGGAAAGTGCCCGAAGACATAGTATTCAAAGAAGTATGAAAATAATTCTATGGCAAGATTTTTTTACTATTTAAAAGCATATTTTTGGTAAATAAATGGCTTGATTTTTTTTAAAAATTGTATAGCATATTTTTAGGCTTTTTCTGTTTTGTGATTTATTGAAACTTCAAAAACTTTTTATATTTGTTTTCATTTCAAAATTTTCAGTTTGACAAAAAATTTTTTAACTTATTTGGTCGTACCTACTATAGTTTTCGTTTTTACTTTGACCATCGCTGAAAAGAAAATCGATATTTCATGTTTTCTTCTTTATTAAAACCGGGCCCGTCTTTTTTGACGGGAAAGAACTAGTATATCATTAATTCTGTTTTTTTTTTTTTTGCAAATGTAGGGTGGTAGTAGTGGTATTGTGGTAGTAGGTGTTTTGAACTTATGTTACATAATATCTCCTGAGAATTGCATTCTCAGAGAAAAAATCACGATGTATAATAAGTAATAATAGCTCCCAACTGTATGTATATTTGAAAAAACAAAAACAAAATTTTGAGAAAAAACACAAAAAACAACATTGCATTAGTACTTTGCTTGCAAGAATACATAAAAATGTAATAAAAAAAAGAAACAGTTTCGATAGTATCGTAAGTGCAGACGTAGAATTCCGTTTAAGTTGTAACCTCTTCTACTTTGTCTCTTTGGTCCGATTGTTTTGTTCATTTTGCACGTATTTTTATTGATCTTCCAAAAAATTAACAAATAAATGAATTACATTCAATTATGGACTACTTATCGAGGCCAAAACAAAGAAAAAGTTATGACGTAAGTATGTTTAAATGAGCAAGCCAAAAAAAAAAACAAGCAAAATTTCAAATTTTTTCGATAATTTCGTTAACTTTGATAGGTTGAGTTCATTGACTTAGTTGAAAAGAAGGCGAAGCAGATGTACTTTCCATCGGTGCCACTTTCGCCTCTGCCCGATATATAGTTTGCGAGCAACAGTCAGTTTAACTACTAATTTGAAATTAAAATTAAGACACCGATTTTTAAAAAATCGTATGGCGACTATATTCCACGCTGAGCAGACGTCCTTTCCTCTCGTCACTGTCTGATATTTAGTTTGCGAGCTACACTTTCGTCTCTATTCGATGTATAGTTTACGAACTACACTCGCTAGTGCTAGTGGGATGTGTAATCCAAATTAATTTGCATTAAAAACAAATATTAAAATTTTACGCCATCTATTGGATAAAAGCATAAAACGAAATATGATCCCGTTTTTGATGACTCGTTTTTTTCATAAGAGTTAAATCTAACCGGATCACAGACCCATTTCGTTACATTTGACAGTTTGAGTTCATTGACTAAGTTGAAAAGAGGTTCATAACCTCTGGTTTCAAAATAGTATACTAGAAAAATAGTGCATACATAAACCCAATGCGAACGAACGCTTACAATGCTGCCAAAACGAACCAATCAGTTTGTGCAAAACAAAAGCATACAAGCATAAACAACGAAAGAAAAACAAAGAAAGCAGCAGGCACATAAGCAGCTGAAGATTGATTTTCTTATATAAAAATATGCATTTTTCTTCTTATATTTTTTACTATGTTGTGACTTTAATATAATAGTGACAAAATCCAAAATTAGATATTCATTCATTGCAGGATATATCTGATATTTTAGTATATATATTATCTTTGAACGAAGAGTATTAAAGGCTGTAGGTATACCATAAAGTATTCGCCAAAAACGTTGCCTAATGACCTTGAAAAAATCTGTTAAAACGACCCTATACAAACTGCGCTGTAAGACGTAATTCTACGTCAAAAAGGTAGATCACCAAATATGTGCATATGAGGTGATTTTGTGCCTGACTTGCCTACTTAAAAAAAATTGCCAAAAAAAAAACTATTTATTTGATTTGCTTGAAATTTTCACAGTATGTTCCCAATATTATGTTAGTTCATATAAGCAAAAATTTATATATAAAAAAATAATTTTTTTCGAAGGTAAAAGGTGGGCTTAAGCTGTAATTTTTGAATATTTAGTGAAACTTTTGATTACGACCAAAAATGCCTTAGAAATTAAATGCGACTTTATTAAACTCTGTTAAGTGCTCTACAAAAGTCTCCATAATATATTCATTACAATTTTTTTAATATTTTCTGTTGACCTGAACCTTATTTTAATAACAATTCCAATCAAAGTCAGCTAAACACTACCAGCAAGAGGTAAGTTCATATATTATGCTCATTGGGATCAAATCAAAATTTGTCAATATTTTGTAGGTAAACTATTTATTTTTGGTTTTATGTAAATATTAACTTTTTTACTGTTAAAAAGATAAAATATTTATTTATTTAAAAAAAAAATACCTCGTAACTTATATAAAAAATAAATTAAATCAAATAAATTAAAAATATTTTCAAAAATGACTAGTGGATTAACAATAAAATTTATGTTCTCCAAACTTTATGAAATTTTCTTTCTATTTAATTCTCACCTGAAGCTAACAGCAAAAAGGCTGCTTAAAAATTTACACAAATTTTGCGTCACAGCAAATTTTCCAGCAATTTATAAAAGTCCTTTTAGCATGTACTGTAAATGCCAACAGCCAAAACTATTCAATAAAAACAATGACTTATTTATTATCATTAAATATTAAAGTAACTTGCAACTGTACAACGGTGTGTATGATTGATATTATTAGCAGTTAATTAGCGGTTGGTACACAATACTTTTCTGTAAATAATGAATGTTTTCTTAATTAAATTTTATTTCCTTTGCTTCGACACACGACGGCATTTCTAAAGTATTTGAAATTAATTTGCGTACATTAATAATTTACACATGCACAATCACACACACATACATACATACACACAGTTGAAGTGGTATACAGGCCAACCACAAATAGTCATTCAACCGCACGCCCGCCTTGTGTACAGAGTGAGCAGAGAAAATATTTTATATTGCATAATTTATGAATGTGTACTTTATTTGCATACGGTGTTGCAAAAGTAGTAGTAGTAGAAGTATTAGTAGTAGAGTAGTAGAAATGGTAGCAATTGAGTGTAGTGAGGTGTAGTGGCTGATAGATGGGAGTGGGTTGGGGTTTGAAATTATTTCTTGCCATACCATTTTGTGCTCAATCAACTTTGCATATTTTAAGCTACAAAAATGTGTACTTAAAACAAAACAACAACAACAACAGAATGAAGTGCATACTTCAAAGGATACCGATCTCGAAGGACACATATTAATAAGGCATAATTGCTTAAAAACTTAATCAATAAATTTGGACATAAATTAAATAAGGTTCAAATATTTTCTGGCACTCTTGAGTGCAGCTCTATTTGAGCTGTCTATATTTGAGTGGTAGTTGTTGTTGTTGTCCACAAGTGACAAATAATTGCCGAAGTAGAGAGATAATGAAACTGTGTGAGAAAAGGTCAATATTTTTCTATGACGTTGGTAATGATGTGATATGATGTTGATGATGAGACCATTGACAGTTATGTTACTGTTTGATAGCTGTTTTGGAAAGGAATGACTTCATAAGAAACAACCAGACAAGATGCTTGCTGGTGTAAATTAAAGTGAGACTAATAAACGTTGATGGTGACAAATTCATTTTAGGGAAGTATGCTTTTGAAAGCATTTTTTTTCAAGAGTTCTTTTAATGGTTTATTTAAAGAATTATTTTCATAGACATGGCTTAAAAGAAACTTGTAGTATTTCGTGCTTTAAAAATAGAAAACAGTATTAAAATTTGGCTGTTAACATGCTAAATTTGAAGCATTCCAGTAATTATGAAATATTTTTAATGACTGATGAATTAAAAAAAGGGCACACAGTGGTTGCAAGCGACACAAATATTTCAAATAAATATTATAATTATGAAGAGCAATAATTATTCAATCATGCTATATTATTTGCAATTGACTTTAGTTAATATTAGAAAAATATTTGAAAATCTACCCACAACTATGTCCTTCTTCCATAGAACAAAAACAAAAGGACAATTTTAAACGCTTTAGTTCATTTTTTGGATTGAACCAACAGAACAAAACAATCTATTCATTTTTGATGGAATGAAAAATGTTTTGCCCCGATCTCCTCTCATACTTAATGTACCCAAGTATGGTTTTGAATGATTTGTATTTTCATGCAACATTACTTTTAGAAGTGTTTGCTTTTATTATAAAAACTTTTATTATAAAAACAAGCATAAAAGCCCGTCCAACAACGGAAAGGAACCATGTAGAGCACAAAATGCGACAAAAAGTTATAGAATTTATGTACAAAACTTTTTATTTGAAAACAGGTGTGATTAAATTATTTTGGTAAAACTTTCTTATAAACAACATTTCAGAGCCGTAAAAGATTGCAATCATTGTTGTTTTTAAATCTTTGTGATTTATAAACCTTTGGATTGAAATCATTTTAGTTGAAATCATTAAGATTTTATTCTGAATTCATTCATTGGTGATTGCTTTTGTTGATATTGAATTCATTTCGGGGCAATCATATTAATTTAAATTTAAAATGCATTCATTTGATTTAATTTAAAAAGAATTTTAATTATTTGTTTTAATCCAAAATGATTGCAATTATTTGACTTAAATCAGAAAAGATTCCAATCATTTAAATTAAATGCCAAAATTAATTACTTATTATGAAATATATTAAAAATAATTTCAATTAAGTCTTTAAATGAGTTATAAAATTGTGGTGTTTCAATTTGTTAATTTTAATTAATAATTGTTAAAAAGCATGTTCTTTAAGAATTATATTTTGAGAGTTATGTCAAATAAATCATGAAGTAATAGGCTTGCTACAACAACAAAATTCTATACAGAACAACCGAGCAGACTAGACAAAAAACCTTCTTCACACCTTCTATGGTTTAATACCAACAAAATGTTGGAACCTAGATGGACACGTGATAAAGAAGTAAACAAAAAGCGCAACAACAATATCTTTGCAGAATGCAGTCAACTTTTTGAAATTTTGCGACTAGCAGAAGAGTAGAAAAACACTGCTTTGATTTAGTGAAAAGTGCATCGAAATTCCATTTTGGTATTGCTTCTCAAAGTTAGTGGACTGCATGATCCACCAGAGACTACTGATGAGTCGGAAAATTATCCTGTTAGTTCTGAGAATTAGTCTGATCAGTTATTTTGTATAGAATTTTGTTGTTGTAGCAAGCCTGTTACTTCATGAATTATTTGGCATAAAGCTCAAAATATAATTCTTAAAGAATATGTTATTTAAGAATTATAAATTAAAAAAAAATCTTTAAATGTTTTCAGTAACAAATACTTAAGACTTGAGTAAGCAGTGAAAACTATTAGAAATATATGAATTTTAGTTTGATGTCTTTTTTATGATAACATTTTTTACGGTTTTATGTTACGCAGACATGTGCGATCATATTATATTTAATTATGTTTTTTTACGTAGAATTACATCTTACAGCGCGGTTTGTATGTGGTTGTTTTCATACATTTTTTCAGGGCCATGAAACGTTTATGAGCAAAACTTTAGGGCATACCTACAGCCTTAAATACTCATCGTTCAAAGATAATATTATGCTTAAATATCAGATATATTGTGCGCTTAACGTGCATCTTATTTTAGATTCAGACACTATTTTATTAAAGTCACAAATAAGCAAAATTTAAGAAGAAAAATTTATATTTTTAGATAAGAAAATCAATCATTTTTATGTATTTCATAACATAATTTATTTTGTGATTTAAATCAAATGATTGAAATAATTTTTGATTGAAATCAAATGATTGCATTCGAAATTTAAATCAATATGATTGTGCCGAAATGAATTCAATATCAACTTAAAGCAATCACCAATGAATGCATTTTGACTTAAATCTTAATGATTCAAGGCTAAAATTATTTCAATCTTTATTTTTCAATCAGGATGTGTTTGATTTGTGATTCAATCTTCAAATGATTGATTCATTTACAGCTCCGTAACATTTCTAGTAAAATTTTTTTTATTTTAGAATTTTTAGCCAATTAACCTTGTCCCTTGTCCTCTATTATACTTAGTTTAACATCATCCTGCTGAACTCTAGACATGGCTACATCAAGCTTTCCATGAATAAATATAGGTTATTTTATAAAAACTCTGAAATGCATAATACTTCCTTTAAAAAAGGCTTTCTATTTTTGATTCTTACGAACAGTGGTGAAAAATAAGTTTAATTTAAAAATAACAAAAAGTTGAGTTCAGTAAAAATTCAGTTCAGCTATAATAATATTTTACACAACTTTACAAACTGACTTTGCAACGATCATACCGTTTCGTGACTTATGCAATTATATTTTTTTTTGTACAATCCATCAACATAATTTGGTTATATCATCATGGCATATGTATTTATTTAAAAATAAAAAAAGGCAGTAGATCAAAAGCTTATTATTGTGAAAACTAATGTTGCTATTGATAAGTACTAAATAAATGTTCAGTGCATTCTTAAGGATGAACAGACACAAAAACACTGTAATAGCAGATGTAATAATATAAATTTTGCTGTTTAGCATATATATTCTTTAGGTTGAACAGGTTGTGGTTCAGTTTTTGGATAGGACTTAAGAAGCATTGTAATAGCAAGATATAACTATGTACAGTTTGATGTTTAGTAGTTGAGTAGTTGAGAAAAATGATGTCAGTCTTCATGTACTAAGATTTAGAACAGGTTCCGGTTCAGACTGAACCGGTTTAAAGAAGCTTAGCAATAGCAATTATGAACAGTTTGAGCGATTAGGGACAGGCAGCATGACGCTTGTTTTTTATATATTAAGATAAAACTTAAGATAAAATTTTAAAAATGTACTGAATAATTTTTATATTAGCTATGCTTACCAGAAGTTCACTTTCTCTGCCTGAAAGTATACTTAAGAACGTCTTTTCTGTACTGAGTTTTGAGTCAGCATGATTTTAGTTTAGTATTTAGCGCAGTACTCATAGATATCTATTCTTAACCTTTTTAACATATGGGCATTTCCATAGTCGCGAACGCGACAGTCGTACGTCTTTGAGGAGCAAAATAATAAAGAAAACTCAAAAAAAATTTTCTTTTTTTTTCAAGTTTTAGATAGCATTTTATTAGCACTATATTTAGAAAAAAAGTTAGTTTCTCTAGATTTTATATTTCCAAAATATTAACAATAACCATGGCATCGCGAACGCGACAAAAAATGGAACTCGTTTTCGACTACATCTAGAAAAATGCAAATATCTGCGAAACGTAACATAATATCTTAAAGCGGTTAATTGTAAATTAAATAAGATTAATGTGGCTTTCAAGAAATATTTGTCATTTTGACATATTTTCATTAGTTTTTTTTTTATTGAGCTTAAGGCTGATCGCGAACGCGACATCTAGCACGCGACATTTTTTCTCATCACGTTTTTAATAAGAATTTAAGAAGAAAGTAATTTCAGCTAAATATTGCATTACCTACCAAAAACATCGTAAATATTATTTGTGAGTTTAATATTAGTAATATTAATAAAAAAAAAAAAAAAATACATAAGAGGCTAGTGAGAAAAAATATTATATTTCTTTGTAACACCACCCGTCCTACGTATGTGGTTATTTACTTTATGAAGACCTTTTTACGCCCACAAGGAGGTGTGGCAGATATAGAAAAGTGCATATATTATACTGCAGTATCACCTTATAAGTTATTTTAACCATGGCATCCCTGTTTTTGTATGTCCCCCCATCTGTTGACATGATTACAGCCGTTATTATTAAGTTATAATAATGAAATTCGATATTTAAGCTCATATCGTAAAAATAAAGATCATGTTCCAAAATAATCCCAATAGGATGAAAACCACGTATACCTCCCATACAAATTGACATTCTCAAATTGGAAAATTTCTTAAAAATCTACTAAAAATCAATCCAATGACTTAAGAACTAGCTCATGAGCTTTAATTTGAACTATTAACACTTAGCAAAAAATTCCGAAAAATCGAATGAAACCTTTCCATACTTTCCCATACAAAGTGTATTAAAAATACGACGCATGATCGCGAACGCGACACATTTTGATGATCAATATTAAATGTTTAGTATGATTTTTATCTGCAGTAACTTTTTTTTTTATAGTAAGGCAACCAAATTTGATTTAATTTACAATTTTCAGACACTTGCTAAGAACGATCACGAAGTTCTGATAACATATGATGATTTAGGTACAAGAACGCGACATTCGAATAGTAGATAAAGCAATATAAAAAATTTACCGTAAATCGTGGTTTGTTTGGTATTTTCTTATTTTTTATTTTTTAGTTGTAGTTTATTGATGGATTTTATAAGAAGAGTGCCAACATAACGTTGATAAATAAACGAAAAATACTAAAGAGAAAAAGTCCTTAAAAGCAGCTAAAAGCAAGAAAAACATATTTCTCAGATATCAGGCCAATTTTATCAGAATAAAAACTGAAATTAGTTGTAAATGCAGTAAATTATAAAAATTCAAGCATTTTTTTTTAATAACACTATGACACAAAAAACGGTTTTTGGAAAAATAACAGGATTCTGCGGTATAGGTTCGATACTATGATTCAAGGTGAGTATAACCCTAGCTGGGTTTGGCGACCGTTTGATTTTTATGGCCCCCAACATATTGTGCTCCTGAGTGATTTCGCCCAAAAAAGGTATCATCACTTTATGGTCAACAGCGCCATCATAGTTAGAGATATTGGTTTACTGTCTTCGGCAATGTTGTAGCTAATAGTCTAGTGGTTAAATATAAAAGCAAAACATACTCATAAAATTATTTTTTCAACACTTTTTTGGAAAAATTTAAAAAAAAAATTTGATTTTTTTTGCTTTTTTTTGCATAACTTGAAGGGAATCCAAATTTTTCCTATACTATATTCAACAAAATTATGGCCGAAAAAAAACTGAACAAATCTTGTGAACATACTTATGTGATCTGAACATGTCCACAGTACATTAAAAGCTCGAAAAGATCATATAATTTGGTAAACAAATTTTTATTATTATATTTAAATGTTTTCTTTTATTTTCATACACTTTATTATGATGTAATGAAATTAAGAGTTTACTTCTTAGAAAGCAGAAAACCGAAATGAATCAAAAATTATTCATTTCATGCGAAATCTTAAAAACTTGACCCAATGCAGCAAAACAAAATGCACTTTTTTTGTAATTTTTTTTTTGTTTAAGTGATTCATTTGAATTATTATTTTTTTGTAAAAGTGATCACGGAACTATTCAATTGAAACAATTTTTTGTTATTGCAACTTGATTGATTGTATTTTTCCGTAGGCCAGCATCAAAAATAATTAAGTTTACTGCGTAGTTCCACTAAAGTAGTCTTCGGTAGTGCTTCCGAAAGTTTTTAAGAAGTGTTACGAGCAACAAAAGCACACCAAAGTAAAAGCGAATGCGTTTGAAGTTTTAGTTTTTTTGCACTACCGCAGTAAAATATTTGTTGCTTTCGCTGTTCTTTTGAAAGTAATTTAAACCCTGTGCCATACTCATATTGAAAAGACAAATTTAAATAGACTGAAAAATGGGAAAGTGTAAGGCAACATAAATATTTTTTGCTATGTTTGTGGAAATTTTACGTCAATTACGGCGCAACAAAAATTTAAGAAAAAAACACGCGTTTTAAGTTCAGCATTTCAGAAAGTGTACCAAAAATGTTATGGGAAAAAGTTATTGAAAATAAAAAATGGGCCCCTAATTCAGTGTGTGCATTACTTTATAATGAACTTTTTGAGTGGAAACAACAAAAGCAAACATCCTTGCGTTTTGAAACGCAGATGATTTGGACCAGAGGTGTTGTGGCAGTGAGTTAAATTATAAATTAAAAAAAAAGAAAAAATTATAATTTCGATCGCATAAAAAAAAATAAAAATAGCAAAAAAAACAACATGTGTCTTTTATGATCCTTAAACAAATTGCAAAAATTACAACAAAAAACAAGCCACCACATTGGGTGCGAATACCAACAAAATACACGCAGCAGCAAAAACTTTGCAACAACAATGCTATGCAAATGTTTTTTCTTGCTGTAGCAGCGCGATGTGCCGGCGAAGTCAATTCTCAGAATTACAACACACACGAAAATATTGAAGTTGTTGTAAGTGAGCAAATTGAGCAAATTGAGGTATGGAATTTACAACTCTGATTTGGACTAATGCGGGAAGGAAGCACAATGTATCAAACTGCTACGCATGTAAAAATTCTGTTAATAGCATGTACACTAAGAAGGCTAAAGCTTTTCAGTACCAAGCGGTGTCTAGTGCCAACTTACCGAAGAGACACTCAATAGGCATTGCTCAAATTCCGCAACAACCATCCGAAATAAAAACTGCTACAATTTATAGTACCGACAACGAAGAATGGGAAAGCCATTCTCAATATGTGCCGGAACCATCATATTCAACCTCAATACCAATTCTGATCACACAGGGCTGGCTAGATTTCATGGTTAGCAGATTTGAGTTTTCTCAAAGAAAGTCCGAAGAGCTCACCAAATTTTTTAATGAACAAAATATATTGGCGCCAGACGTAAAGGTCACGTGTCACAGAAAGCACCAAACTGAGTGGTGTTTGATGGTACATTTGATGAAGTTTATCAAGACTCTGATGATGATTCTTCGAGCAACTAAGATTTGTTAGACCTTGCTGACTAAATAAATGATCCCAAAAAATACATTATCATCATTTATCACTTGTGTATAATTTAAAAAACAACAAGATCTTTCTAAATTGTTTAAAGTATTGCATTGAGTTAAGTTTTTAAGATTTCGCATGAAATGAATTATTTTTGATTCATTTCGGCTTTCCGCTTTCTAAGAAGTAAACTCTTAATTTCATTGCATCATAATAAAGTGTATGAAAATAAAAGAAAACATTTAAATAAAATGATAAAAATTTTTTTACCAAATTATATGATCTTTTGGAGCTTTTAAAGTACTGTGGACATTTTCAGATCACATAAGTATGTTCACAAGATTTGTTTAGTTTTTTTTCGGCTATAATTTTGTTGAATATAGTATAGGAAAAATTTGGATTCCCTTCAAGTTATGCAAAAAAAAGCAAAAAAAATCAAATTTTTTTGTAACTTTTTTCAAAAAAAGTGTTGAAAAAAATGATTTTATGAGTATGTTTTGCTTTTATATTTAACCATTAGATTATTAGGTACAACATTGCCGAAGACAGTAAACCAATATCACTAACTATGAAGGAGCTGTTGACCATAAAGTGATGATACCTTTTTTGGGCGAAATCACTCAGGAGCACAATATGTTGGGGTCCATAAAAATCAAACGGTCGCCAAACTCGCGAAACCCAGCTAGGGTTATACTCACCTTGAATCAAAGTATCGAACCTATAGCGCAGAATCTTGTTATTTTGTTGACTGTTGCACAGTGTAATAACAAAAAAAGTTATTTGTTTATTTAACCATTTTTTTTTCGGTCCCGGTTGACCTTTCTGTGGAAATGCCCATATACATAAAGTCGGATCGATTTTGTTTGGAGAAAAAAAAAGTCACCGGACACCGACTCAAAAGTAAGAGGTTCTCTTAAAAACTATTTCTGCATGATTTTTTTTGGATCGAAGAAATCCTCATGGAGCGGTTTTGGTTCTCCAGCACCCCGTTTTTGGCCAAAAAATTAATTTTTTTGTATATCTATACTTCTTCTATAATAATTATTGAAATACTGTGGACCCCCGGAAATCCGACAAATGTTTTGCAGGGCAGTGTCGATCTATGGAATTGGTTGGATTGTAGAGTATTGCCTTAGAACAGTGATTGCCAAACGCACACAATAATATCATGCTTCGTATCTTAATGTAACGATGTGCATACACTGAGCCAATTTCAACGTTGAATGATAAACATAGCACTCAACGTTTTACATCAGCTGTTTCGTCAAATCGTCAAACGCATAAAAGTACACAGAAACATAGCTGCCAACTTTTGGGAAAAATCTCTTTTGTGGTAATTTTTAATTGCTGTGGGAAAAAGGAACTCGCGTGATATTTTTAAATTCAGCGGAGTTATTTTTTAGTTCGTGTGGGAATTATTAATATTTGTGGGAATTTTTAAGTATCTTTTAATGGCTGTGGGGTATTTTTGAATTGCTGTGGTATTTTTTTAATAAAAAAGAAAATAATAATTTATATATTAAAAATTCCGTTTATTCTTTGTGGGAATTTTTGTGGTATTTTTTAATTATTGTGGGAATTTTTAATGTTTGTGGGAATTTTATTGGTATTTTTTTAATTGCTGTGGTATTTTTTCATGAAAAAAGTACCGTGGAAAGTTAGGCAAAAAGGTATTTTCTGTGGGAATATAGGTTAGCTATGCACAGAAATCAAAATTAAATATTTGTTTGTTTATTTATGTTTTCAAGGATAATTATTTATAATAATTATGATTTAGAAAACTATAAGTTTGAAAAAAAAACAAAATAAAACAACAGCAAACTCAATGATATGTACTCATAAACAACAATGAGTGTTAAATAAACAACAAACGGCTTGTGTGTTTTTCTTAGAGTGTAAGCATAGCAGTTGTTGCAATCAATTAAAATAAACACGCAAATTATCTGAAAAAAAATCAAATTCAAGCAAGCATGTCACGTGAACCTTCTATGTGGACAGTTGGCATAAGACTGATATTCGTTTTTTAGCTTCGGATGCACATGCATAAGGTCACTAACACTGATACGTTGCCCGCGGGCGCACTGATGAGAAACACTGCCTTAGAACCTTTATAGTTCGGATTTTTTTACAAAAGAGTACCTTGTTATCCGACAAATAACATTTTCAATGATAAGATGCTTTATGCTATACTCTGAAGAATAAATCATACTTCATTAGCGAAGATTGTCAAAAAAATGTGTATTCAATAATAATAGACATGTCGGATTACAGCGGGGCCTGATTGCAGGGGGTCCTCTGTATATCTATTTCCTTGAAAATATATTGACTTTGAACCAGGCATGCACGTTAACGTTAATTTTAACGGTAACTGAAATATTTTTTTTGTTTCGTTGAAACGAAATAAAAAAATAACGTTAATTCAAAAAACGAAAAATATTTATTTCGTTTCGGGAAAACGATATTAATTTTTTTCGTTTTGTTCCTCATGAACCGTTGAAAATAACGTTAATTTCAACAAAAAAATTTCGTTTTTTTTTTGTATCAGAAGAAATTTTTTTTAGCATAGGAGAAAATTATAGAAAATTTTTCGTTTTTCAACGAAACGAAATTTGATTTGATAAATTTTTAACGTTATTTAAAAAACGAAATAATTTTGATAATTTATTTTTCGGCCTCAACGAAACGAAAAAATTTTGTTGATTTCGTTGTGCATGTCTGCTTTCAACACATCTGCAAAAAGAAATCTTTTAAAATTTAATCGAAATATTTTTGAAAACATGCAAATTAGGTTACAGTTCAATACGAAATAAAAAACAAACCATAAGAGTCAACGGATTTTGTTATTTTTGTATAATGGTTTCAACCACTGTTTTTCGCACTAAAATGAACTCATAACGAGTTCAAAAACTTTTCATTCCAACTATCGCATTTAATGAGCCGCATAAAAAACTTTTTTATTGTTATCCACTAAAAAAAACTATGTTGCTATAATAACCACACCTTCCGTTGTAATATCGAGCAATAATTGTATACCGTGATTTTAATGTCTCTACCACACACACACACACACGCACACACTCCCTCACACACAGACTAACGCACTCGATGGGCGCTTAAATGGTGTCTGGCGCTCATTACTTAATAGCAAAAACATATAAATTTCACTTCCGCTTTCGGCTTGCAATCTTGCTGTCAGCTGATATCCCAAAAGAGAACAACACAAGAAGACAGACAAACAAGCCAGCTGCGTGGCGATAGTGGCCAAAACAAAAAAGAAAAAGACACAATCAATTCGTGTGTCAAACCGTTTCGATGACAATCGTAATGATGATGAAATAAAATGCGTAACAAAAGTGTTTTTATTGCAGTTGTATGTGTGTAAAACATAAAAAAATATATAAACATATATATTGCATGTATGTATGTATCTTAGTGTTGGGCATGAAGAGAGTGTATGTCTGAATGTCTGACCATTTAAATAAATTATGCGCTATATAAATAAATAAAAAACCCGGAGGAAGCAGCGAACCGGAAGTGAACGCAAGTCGGCTACAATGCGTATGTGTGTGTGTGTGTGTGTATGTATGAGACGTAAATGTTAATGTACAATTTAATGTCGTCGTCACACGCAGATATAAGTATTGGATTTGCAAACAAACAAAAAAAAAAAAACAAAATAAGCATTTGTTTTTTTTACGAACGTATGACTTATTTCGTCCACTGTAGATCTTCTTCAGCCGTTAAGGACATTTCCCAATACATACATATTTTATTAATATCTAGGGACACATAAAAGTCGACTTGCTTCCAAGTCAAGCTGAACGACAACAACAATAACAAAAACTTGCGCCTTAATATAAAAAGCATTAAAAAAGCCATTCAATTTAAACTTTGGCTAAAAGAATTGCTAACATTTTATTAACTCTTTAACAATAAGAATTAAAACTGAAAATCAGCGAACAGCAGCAAATAACTTGACTGCATTTGGCTTAAATTAAAAAATAAAAACACAAAAAAAAAAAAACAAAAGCAAAAATTAAGATGTAAGAAGTACTCTAAAGCACTGCTAGATGCCGTTGTTGTAAGTTTGCCGAAAGTGATGCAAACAACGTGCGACACAATTTCGCTGCTTATCATTAAAAATTAAAATTTTAATGGATTTCTTTTAGAAAACTTTATATACGCAAAGTAGTTGTAGCGCAAAGTAAGAGAGACACAAAAATAAAACAAAAAAAAAAAAATTACAAAAACAGCAGCAACACTGAGAACAATAACAACTATGACAACTACTACTACTACAGCTACCAAAATACCTACGAAAGTAAAAACAACAAAATGTGTCAGAAAATAAGCTGAGGGAAATAGCAAACTTTTGCTACAACTTAAAAGAATAGGAAAAAAAAACAAAACTTAAAAAAATACAAAATAAAAAAAAAAGAAAAACAAACACTGTGAAACAGTGCAAAGGAGTAAATTGTTATTGTTGTTTTTTTACCACCATGGTTTTTGCACACACAATAGCTGCTCAACCTTCTGCTGCTTCTTCTTTTTGCCTAAGCCAAAAAAAGTGCAAGAAGTGGTTTTGAAGTATCAATAGTCACGGAGTTTAAAGTTTTTATTTATTTTTTTTTTTCGTTTTACACATTTAAACTGTTCAGTCAGTGCAGTTTTATTGCACTTATTTGTGTGGTTATAAAGCTATAAGAAATAAAATTGAAATTCAATGTTTGAGATGCTAGGTTATACGAGGTTATTTTTGTACTATCCCTACAGAGAAAAGAACCGGATCAGAACCTAACCTGTGATAGGTTTCGAAGTGATAGTGACTGGTCTCAATTCTGCCATTAACATATGAAACCAACCGGTGAATTTTACACGACGTTGTCATTGGAAGGGATCAATTGTTACTTCATAGATACCTTTGTATCTATCAATCACTGCTTTCAAAGTTCAAGCTTGGTCGAGTTTGCTGGATTTCACGTTTAATTCTCGAATATACTAGGTTAAATCCCTCGCAAGACCAGCAAAGATTTTGTTTTGCTTTAAATGATGTTTTTTCAAATAAAAATTAAATTTTATAAATTAGAAAAATGTTTTTTAAGATTGCAGTAACTGAAATATTAGAATTACAATTTCAAATATTTAACTTAAATTTGTGCTACTTACACATTGGTCATATTGGTCCCGTGCTGAGTTCAATGAAAACTGTCTCGTGATCTGTCCTGTGACAGTTTAAATAAATTCTGTACCACGTAGGCTACCTGTTAGGCTACCCTGTCAATGAAATCCGTATGAAAAAATTGACCGGGATATATCATTTTGTGACCTATTATGTTATAGGTTCTGAATCGGTTCTTTGATCGTATATCCGTGTTGAGCTACATCGAAACTGTCCTGTGATAGGTTAAATATGAGTTGTGCACCAGCCACATAAGAACAATTGACTCTGCTCTCTCCCTAAGGATGATATTTTGTAATGTTACGGAAGTCATAATTCATGAAAGTTTTTATATCAGATGTGAATTTAATCGTAAGAAAAAAATGCAAAACGAATACTTTTCCTTAAAAGGGACTTTTATGGTTTCATGATTATTTAGACTAAAAAAATATTGTGTTTATAACATATACACTGAGTTAGAAATTTTTCCATTAGTTGATTTGTGCCCTTTAAAGTGTAAGAATATTTAAAGACATCAACCAACACAACACAACAATAAATATAATATTGCATAACATAAAAACACCGGCACAAGCAAAATTGTGCAGACTATTAATTATTTATTTTAAAATGATGAGAATAATCGTATAAGATTTCATATAACAAAAATCTTAAAAAAATTGAAAAAAACATACATATCGTCACCTAAAACTCAAAAGGACGTACGTTATTCATGAGTACTCGTTACACCCCAGTCGGCAATGGCAGCACTACGAAGCTACTAGCAGACTAGCTACTAGCAGACCTTCATATGGATTTCGAAGTGCTTCCACACTCATATCCGAATACCCATTGGGAAATTAAGCCAGCGCTCTTCAAACGAAGGTCTGCATTGACTGCTACTTTTGAAGACCAAACACATCCTTTCCTCGCTGCTCTTATGAGCCTTTCTTGAAGTCCTTCTTTTTCTGCACAAAAGGCAGCACAACAAACTTTTTTCCCTACAAAGACTAACTTTTCATATACTTCAGGGCAACTTTTTCGTTCAAAGTCAAAATATATATCAGTTTAAAAATATGACATAGTAATGGCCCTTCTTACTGCTGTATCAAAGTTTATACATTGAAATTAATCTGACATAAGAAAACATAGGAGAGAACATAAAATCATAGAATTTATAAAAAAAGATAAAGGTTTAAAAGAAAAAAATATTTTTTTCAATACTTTTTGCTTACCCCTTCTTTTAGCCATTCTTAAGAGGTGCTTCTATCAGGCCTCTTTTGAGCTATCGGAGCGGAAGGCCTGCGAAATTTTCCCATTTCATATAAAAAAGAAAGTATACTTGGATATGAGTGTGAAAGCATTTCAAAATGCATATGAAGGCATGCTATTGCCATTGCCTACTGGGACCTGTGTACGTCAATGTGTCTTACTGATAAATATCAAATAAATTTTGTGTGCATACTTTTAGGCTGACAATTTTTTCATATAAAAAAGTACTGTGATATTAAGATTGTATGAGCAAAACTGGTTCTAGTTCAGGCTGAGCATATTTTAAGAAGCATAGCAATAACAACTATGAAAAGTTTGAGTGATATTTGAAGAGCACGGAGCAGGACGCTTGTCTTTTATAAATTAAGACTAGTGTAAAAGCCCGTCCTACGACGGGAAGAAACCATTTAGAGTACAAAATGCGACAAAAAATTTATTGGATTTATATACAAAGGTTTTTGAAAACATGTTTATTAAATTATTTTTATAAAACTTCCGTACATACAACATTTCTAGAAAAAAAATTTTTATGCTTGGTTTTCACTTAGTCATTTTTTGTTTGACATGAAATTTAAAAGTTTAAAAAATTATATTAATAACATTTTTTTTTTGCAATTTTTGCTATAAACATGTGAAGAGATCAGTTTTTTCTATTTTTCGCCATTGTCAAACAGAAAAAAAATGACAACGTGTTGGCATTTTTCATGTGACTGACAACAACTGACCATTGAAATTAACATAGTGAAAACCAGGCTTTAGAATTTTAACCAATAACCTTTTAACCTTGTACCTTGCCATCTATAATGATTAGTTTTACATCATCAGCCCGCTAAAACTGCCCATGACTAAATACCAGTTCTTTTAGAAAAACTCCTACTTTTTGCAATATTTAACCTTGCAATTTATTTATGGTCATTGAAAATGTACCACTGCAAATTTAACTGGAAATTGTCGTCTCCAGAGAGTGAAAGGCAAATCTGTGTTTGTCGAGGCCAAATCAATTGTAGGTATGAAAACTATTTAATGTTCGCCAGTGCACCTGTCAATACCTGTGCGATGATTAATTAAGTTTTTAGGTTTTTCAAAACTAACCACCTTCCATTACAGATATCTCTTTTGGTATTGAAATTTCGAAGAAGTATTATAATTTTTCCAATTTCGAGGTTTAACTTATGCAGTGGCATTCCCGAAGGATAAAATTCATTCAAAAACTCGGCAGGGTAATTTTGTTTTTTGTTATCATCACTGTCTTCAATTTAATCCGTGCTCAAATCTCTCACTGTGTCACCAACTAAAATATTTAGAACTTGCTCGTTGACTTCGTTCACATCGGAATTTTTTGGGCACAGGATAGCAATTTTGGAATAACGGTTTATGTTATTCGGACTCAAAGTATCACCAAAAATCTATTTAACCCTTTCAAAAGATTTGTCCATTATATTGGACACTTCGGAAAAAAATTTTGTTTTATTTTCCAACGTCTTTTCTAAAATCAAATAGGTTGGTACTATGAAATGAAGTTGCAAACATGACAAAAATAATTTTAGGGAGATATATAACGTTTAACTTAGTTAGATTTTCGATTTTATGCCCAACAGTAGCCTTAAATTTTTTTATATCGCGTGTTAATAAATTTTGCAAATAAAATGCAAATAAAGGACAGGTTCTGGTCCAGGCTGAACAGGTTTTAAAAGATTTAGTAAGTACAAACATTTCAAATGGATAATTTTACAACAGGTTCTGGTCCAGGCTGAACATGTTTTACGATATATGGCACGGAGCAGAACGCTTGTCTTTTATATTTTAAGATTACACACATGTGTGCGTTCCGGTAAAAAATTTTTCTATTTTCGATAAAAGCAATTTTCTCATTTTCAAATAAAACTTTCTTCAATTTGAATAAATTTTCACATTTTCGAAGAAATATTTCTTTACTTCTAGGAAATGGAAATATTTTAATGTATTCTATTATTATCTAATAATGATAAGTGTTTTTCTCGCACAAAAAATTTCTCATTTTTAGATAAACATTTATTGAAAATGAAAAATTTTTCCTTATATTTTGATAAAAAATTCACTTTGAGAAGTATTTCTTCAATAAAAACAAATCTTTTCTCAAAAATAAAGGTATTTTTCTCTAAAAACGATATATTTCTATATATATTTTTCTTTTTCTTGGAAGCTTTTAATCAGTTTTAGAGAATTTTTAGTATCGCAATTAGAGAATAGCATTCTCTGGAGCAAAGTCTATGCCATTTTTCTCTATATGATGCCATTTTTATCATATTCCGAAAACTTTTTTCTGATTGTAAAGGGTGATTTTTTTGAGGTTATGATTTTCATGCATTAGTATTTGACCGATCACGTGGGATTTCAGACATGGTGTCAAAGAGAAAGATGCTCAGTATGCTTTGACATTTCATCATGAATAGACTTACTAACGAGCAACGCTTGCAAATCATTGAATTTTATTACCAAAATCAGTGTTCGGTTCGAAATGTGTTTCGCGCTTTACGTTCGATTTATGGTCTACATAATCGACCAAGTGAGCAAACAATTAATGCGATTGTGACCAAGTTTCGCACTCAGTTTACTTTATTGGACATTAAACCAACCACACGAATGCGTACAGTGCGTACAGAAGAGAATATTGCGTCTGTTTCTGAGAGTGTTGCTGAAGACCGTGAAATGTCGATTCGTCGCCGTTCGCAGCAATTGGGTTTGTTGCCAAACAAACTTTTTGTTGCCAAAAATGGAAGAACTGAACTTGGTTGACATGTGGTTTCAACAAGATGGCGCTACATGCCACACAGCTCGCGATTCTATGGCCATTTTGAGGGAAAACTTCGGAGAATAATTAATCTCAAGAAATGGACCGGTAAGTTGGCCACCAAGATCATGCGATTTGACGCCTTTAGACTATTTTTTGTGGGCTTACGTCAAGTCTAAAGTCTACAAAAATAAGCCAGTAACTATTCCAGCTTTGGAAGACAACATTTCCGAAGAAATTCGGGCTATTCCGGCCGAAATGCTCGAAAAAGTTGCCCAAAATTGGACTTTCCGAATGGACCACCTAAGACGCAGCCGCGGTCAACATTTAAATAAAATTATCTTCAAAAAGTAAATGTCATGGACCAATCTAACGTTTCAAATAAAGAACCGATGAGATTTTGCAAATTTTATGCGTTTTTTTTAAAAAAAAAGTTATCAAGCTCTTAAAAAATCACCCTTTACGTAACAATAGGAAAATATCTAGTTCTAAGTTTTGTTGAAGCAAAACGAAGTTACTCTTAAAGTACTAAATTGTACTTCATGAACAAAAGCTTGTCAGCTCTCTCCCCGTCCAACCGATTTCTTAGAAGACCATATATGAGACCACATATGGAAATTTCAATTACTCTCCGCAAGAGAGTTTATAAGCAATTAAAATAATTGAACGAAGAACTGCGCTCGTGTTTGTGATAAGTAAAATTGTTTATGCCGGTACATTTCAATCTTCTTTAAAGCTCCGCTTTAAATTTGTCGGAGCCGGAGTCGGAGTCGGAGGTGTAAAATCAATCGGAAGTTCCGACCTTTCGGAACCGAAGTCGAAGCTTCGTTACATCTCTAATATAGACTACAACCCATTGTGAAAAATAGCACTCCGAATAGCTTTTTTGAGTGCTTGCAAGTTAGCTGAAAGTTAGCAAGCATTGAAAAAAGCACTTTAAATAAGTTTACTCTGAATTGCTTCAAAAGGCCTCTCGTTACATTCTTTTCAGTTTTGGTTACCTCTAAGTTAAATTTGTAGAGCTAAAGAAGGAGATAGAGAAGGATGATGTCAGCAGTACGCAACAATATAAGTGCTGACTTTTTGGCCCACAGACAATCAGATTTTTCAGTCTACTCAAAAAAAAAAAAACAAAATTAAAAAAAAAATAATACAATGCGTTCAATATTTTCAAAAGTAAAAAAGAACAAAATTTAACATTATTAAAAAAATTTTAATTCTCTTACATATTCGTAAAAATATTCATAAGATTTGGCTAATGTCTGAACTAGATAGTCTGTCTATGAAAACTATAGATTATATAGTATCTTATTTCACGAATTTAATTTTTTTGTTTGTTCTACTAAAAAAGAAAATTTTTTAAATGAAAAGAGCCAATATGAGAAGTTGATGAAGAATTTATATGATTTTATGAAGGCATACATTTAAAGAATTCTGATTGAGATCTTTGAGATGGTTTTTATGAAAATTATAAGATTATTGAAAGAAAGACCAAAAATTATTCTGATTTAAGCCCCTATTCCCCGATTGAGTTCTCGTTGAATATATAGAATAGGTAGAATATATTTTATTAAAATTTTCCTATGAATCCAGCTCTTAAGTGAAAGAAAAGTAAGACCATAAATTTCACTGCAAACAAAGCTAAATTTCAACTCAATAACAAGTACTTTAAGTCATAATATTACTTCATAAAAATCAAAGTCATCACGAGTTGTCACAAAATACAAAACATGTTGATGACTGTGATTTGAAATTTTTGGAAAATGTGTTAAGAATTTTAAATGAAGTGTATAACAGGTGAAAATTCGTCAATTTTCACGCACATTATTCAGCAGCCTGGCAGTAACAAAGGTCTTTTACACCGACTGTGCACAAGAACAAGAACTGATGTTGACATCAAGCCAATTTAAGTCAAAATAAATATATGCATAACATGAAAAAAACGTGCATAAATTTTTGCAGCAGACTATGAAGAAAATATATTTAAAGCCTTAGGATGGAAGGAAAAAAAGAACAAAACTGCAGATTGAAGCAACAAACGCTGTAGTATGAGATGCTGAAAATATCACGTGCTTACTTAAGTGCTCTGCTTCTTCAACCAACCAACCAACCAACTGCTTTTAATAAGTTTTTCTGCTGCCAACTTTAGTTTGAAGAAAAAAAAAATTTTCTTACTTTCTCTCTGCAAAACGTTGACCTCCTCTAGTCAAACGTGTCACCAACTTTTGACAGCTCAGCTGCAAGCACGTTGCTGCTGCGGCTCATTCAAACAAAATGCAATTCATCAATATTACTCAGAGACGAAATGAGCTCAAAAGGATTCATTTCCGTTACAGCCATTTTAAATTTTAATTTTGTCGTCTGCCAACAAAGTAAATCACGGCACGACAACAAGACGACGCGCCATGTCAAAGGCAACGAACGTTATCAATCAACTGGGCCAAAAACGGCTGACTGCAACTGGCAACAGTTTTTAGTTAAGAAAATGGCAGGAGTGTGGCTCTAGAAAAATAAAAAGAAAAAATTTAAAATGTAGAAAAATTCGTGCAAAAAAAAAAACAACGTTACATAAATAAAAATTAAAATCACTCAAAGTCATGATGCTCTCATGATTTTCGAGTGACTTTTCACTTTTGATCGATGTCTTGCGTTGCCAAACCAGGTCATGTGAAGCAATGTTATGCGATGTGATGTGATGTGATGTGATGATGTTGCACAAATTTGTCCCACGACATCAATTTCATGTCAAATCATGTCAATTGGCTTAAAGTGGCATCAAGCATGCAAGATGTTTTCATTCTTAAGTAAAGTGAAGTGTGCCCGCCACTCACAAGACACACAAAACAACCATTTAAGTGTCAAAAAAGTTGCACACACATAAAAACAAAATACTTAAAATTGTGAAATTATGCTGTTTTTTTTTTTAAAAAAAAAAAAAAAAAAACTTAAATTTTAATAACAAACAAGAAAATAAGTACTGAGAAAAACCTTTAAACGCTTTATTAAGGTTCTCACTCTCTCTCTCCCAACTCTGCATAATGAATGTTTCGCAGCATGTTGACTAAACAATTAGCTGGAAGGCATTTTATATCCTGTACAAACAAAAAGACTCAAAAGCGAACTTATTTAATTAAATTTCATGTTACGCTGTATTTTTCAAACCCTTTACATTGTTACTCTTAATTACTTAACAACAACGCTTTCATGAAACAATAACAACAACATAAATTTACAAGATTTACTTCTAAAGATTTGAACAATCTTAAATAATTAAGCCTGTCAATCATGCAGCATAGCATGGCATGAACAAAAAAAAAAAAAATTCCTACACAATAAAGAAAAAACCTTTTATAAAAAATATAAGAAAAAACACAAAAATAAACTAGAATAAAATTAAAAAAGCAAAAGGCTGTCTCGGCTAAAGGATATTTCCGCAAAATGACCCACGTCAACAACTGAAAGCCAAGCTAACAAAACGAATACAAAAGCAAAGCGAAATAAGCCAATGAACGCAACAAAATTTCTACCCATCGTTAATCACTTAAGATGATGACTAATATAAGCCTATGTTATACGCACACATACATAAGAACCTGAACTTTAACTTTAAATTTAATTGGATTTTATACTGAAAATAGGGAAATGTTGCTAGATTTTAAATTAAGCTGCATCTGAACTATGCCAGGATTATATTCTAATATCAAGCAGCAACAGTTCAAGGAATAAATTTTTGTACATGTTTTTTGGTAAAAGCTTTTTTAGCGCTAAGCTATGATAGTGAAAATTACTGCTTAACAAAATAATTTCAGTTAACATAATTTTTGGAAGTGCAGATTTATTCTTGCTGTGGTTATGAATTCTGTATAAAACTAGTTCCTGAAAATTCTTTCCCAAAGCTATCATGATTCTAAAAACTGGATGTCTGATGGAAACACGAGTTCTGGCTTATGCTTCTGAATATTCACTGATTAAATTAAAAATTTCCACTTAATGAAGAAAACTTATCAAAATGTAGTTTTTAGAAAATATATTTTGTGTAAAAAGCTTCCAAGGATAGCATGCATTTAAAGCGTTTTATTGCTGAAAGAAAAATATTTTTGATGTTGAATGTGGTGCTGTTGCTGTAGCTCATGCTGATGCTGATGTGGATAGTGATGTTTATATGTTAATGCTAATGTCGATTGATAGCAGTGGTAGATTGGCATGCTTGACTGCCAATTCAGAGGTTGCGGTTTTGAATCCCGGCCAGGCTATGGTTCTACGCTTTTACTTATTTTTAATTCTTACCTCATGTCGAATCAACTGATATTGAAAATTCATCAACATATACGATTTTAGGAGTTGTAGTTGGTGGTAGAGATGTTGTGGAATGAGATTACTTATTAACTCGAATTGACTGAGGTAAAGGCCTGCGCCACACACACAACATTATACATTTCTTTCGCTTGATTTCGCTTTCTCTTCTACATAAAAATCTGCCCATTTCTAAACCAAGGCAGGCTTGACACCTGAAATCCTTGGTTTAATTCTGAAAAACAAACTTACGGTAAAAATCTTATATTGTGAAAAAACTTAAAATAGAATATGTAACCTCAAATATGTTATCTCATTGAAAAACAATTCTCGTATTGAGTTTGAAAGGCATGTTCAATTCGGTCTTTTTTTTTAAATTTAAGTCAAAAACTAAATTTTGTTCGACTAAGTTAAGAAAAGTTTATGAAGTATGTTTTTCAAACCATAAGCCTAAAAGTTCAAACCAGCTCCTGTAGCGTATAACATACAACTACTTAATAGTTTTTTAAGGTTCATTTTTGGTGTTCAATATTTGTATTATTGTTTGTTTTGAATTGCTAACGCTTATTTTTTAATTAGTAAACAACTCTTCTTCAAAAGTGACTGAAAGTTAAATTTCATATAAATCATTTTGCTGAAGTTTTCAACTAGTAACTTAAGGATATTTTTAAAATTTATTTTGAAAAATGTCAAAATAGACACATAAAAACTTTTCGCTCTAAAGACTTTTGATCAACGAATAACCAGTAGATTTCTTACTCTTATTTCTATTGTAGTAAAATGGATGTGTAATTTAAGTTTTGTTTATGATAAACAACAAAACAAAAAAAAAAAACGACGGATTAATTTCAAGTTATTAATCAACTAAAAAAATTTGTTGTTAAATTTATGGCACCCCTGTACAAATGAATAATAAATAGTAAATTAATAAAAAATTTCATCAAAATGACATTAACTTGACATCTTTTATTTAAGTACAACAAAAAATGGCTGAAGTACAATTTTTGAAAAAAACATATTTTTACCTGTATCAAAAATTGACATTTGCATAATTTTTTGTAGAATAGCTACACGAAATATAATTAACTGAGTGAAAGGACGTTGCCATCAACTTCGCCTTCGATTATGTTTGGAATGGCTTAAACCCATTTCAACTCAAGTGGACATTCACTTACAATTGTTATTTCGAAAAAAAAAAAATAAAAATTATAACCTTTTTAGGCTAAAGGTATTTCCTTATGTAAAAGGGTTCGCTTTTTAAATTTTGAGTACAATTAAAAAATTTTGCCCCAAAAATTTAATATGGCCGCCCAAAGATGGATAAAAAGATATATTATAATTATAAACTATTAAATTTTTTGTTTTGTTCACAGTGCTACAAATTGAATAAAATGAGATAAAGTTTTCAACATGTTCTGAAATTTTGTTGATCTTTTCCAAGATGGCGGACACCAAAATGGCGACAGACAACAAAAAAATATTAAAATAATAAAAGTATGTAAAAAATAATAATAAAGTTTTAACGTTTATAAATTCTGATAGAAATTCTGATTGACACAAAACTGTTATGGTTTGTTCACAGAGTTATAAATTTGCTTATAATGCGTTATATCTGAATTCTGTTATAAAATAAAACTTCTTTATAACACGTTATAATTTTTTTTCAAATTGTTCATTCAATTTTTCTGTCAATTTTTTACGCGTTATAGACTGGTGAAATGCTTTTATAACGTGGTGAAAAAGTCAAAGCATCAAATATGTATACATTTTGTAACGTTTTGATAGAACTGACGTTTAATTCATAACCAGGCTATAAAACTCGTTACAAATGTAAAACACATTTTGTGGCGTTTTAGCAAAACTGCATTTTTATTTATAACGAGGCTTAAAGTTCTTTTCAATTTGAAATGAAAAGAGTTCTTAATGGCAAACAAACCGATTTAGTCACAAAAAGAGTTACAGAATAAGTTTAATTTTTTATAACTTCGCGAACAAACCGGCAGTTAGAATTCACAATAAATACAAAAAACCGAAAAATTTAATAGTTGATGATTATAAATTATCCAACTTTGGGCGGCCATATTTTGAATTAGGACCCCAAAACTGAAAAAAAACGAACGCTTTCACCTAAGGAAATACCTTCAGCCTAAGGCATTGTTTCTCATCAGTTCACCCGTGGGCAACGTTTCAGTGTTAGTGACAGGGTTGCCACTTCCAAAAATTTTATTTTACCAAAATTCCCAAAAAAATTTCACATTTAAGAAATAACTTTCACATCCAAAGCAAGAATTCTAATATTTTTAGTTTTTAGCATTCTTCTGAAAAGCTTTTTAATTTTGTTGTGACAACATTGATGAAAACAAGCAATACCAACTAGCACACAAACTTCTATAAAGATTGCAGCAAGCTTTACAGCAACTCATTATGAAAACTACGTTGTTTCTGAAAACACGCTTATTGACTTATATAACGGCTAAAAGGCGAACTTTTAATTATTTTTGACCGAAGGGTTATCCATCGATCTATTTTTATTTTATATACGAAGAGCTGAATCTGAATGACTTCATGCTAATGGAAACTCTGTACATCAGAAAGGCTTCAGTTTCTACTACAAATATTATCTAAATTTATTGAAAATAGTAGCTTCGAAATCCAACTGTCCAATTTTCTTGTTTGTTTGTTTTGTTCTGATTCAGTAATGAATGGATTGGTCGCTTGCATTTTTATTTTGCTATCGCATAACGCTTGTGGTCTTACCCAAGTATTGTGCATTTTTTCAATATTTTTCTGTACTTTAAACTCTATAAATTATTTGAACTTTGATTACGTTGTTTTCTCGGTCCGAGAGGTTTTAACTTCGGTTTATATAATTTCGAAGGCTGTAAAGATCTACTCATACAAAATTGAAAGCAATTTCGAAAATGCATCTATTAGAGATTTATAGAGGCAGCAATTTCGTTTGGTCTTTTAACCGAAGCTCTTTTAAATTAAAAGTTCCCAAGCTTCATTTCCATTAGATTAAATTGTTGTAACTTGCTGACGAATGTGAAAAACAAATATTGAGTTGAATTTTCGATTATATTTTATACGCTAATGATAATGCTGCATTATGATTAAAGCTTAATTATGATTAAACAACGTTGATGGTTGCAATTAGAATCGAAGCGTAAAGTTTTTCTCGATAACATACAAAATTTAAATATGATATGTTGTAAAATAAAAAACTTCTAACTAAAAATAATTTAATTGGCATCGCTTAATAATGATGCGCATGTTTTTTATTGCATGAAAATGATGCAGCAGCTTCAACTGCTAAAACTCAAAAGGTTAGGTTGAGCCCTATTTTATTTAGATAAGTTTTCCCGCAGAAAACAAGTTCAATACATTGGAAAATGCCTATATTTTTAATTTATTTTTAAAGTAATATAAAACAGTCCATCATTTAAGTTTTTGGAAAATTTGTATAGAAAAGTTTTAATTCATTTTTATAATTCTTAAAAAACGTCTTCTTTAAGAATTATATTTTGAGCTTTATGCCAAATACTTCATGAAGTAACAGATTGCTACAACAACAAAAATCTCTCAGAAGAACCGAGCAGACTAGACCATGGTTTCGTCGGACGCTACTCCGACTCATCAGTAGTCTCTGTGGTTCATGCAGTCCACTTACTTTGAGAAGCTAATAAGTGCAACTGTCGAAAACCAAAAAGGAATTACCTACCTAGCACTTTTCACTTTATGGAGGCAGTGTTTTTGTACTCATTTGCTTGTCGCAAAATTCCAAAAAGTTGACTGCATTGCTTCTGCAAAGATTATGTTGTTGCGCTTTTTGTTTAAAAAGTTTTTGGTTTTCCCTGCAAAAGTTTACCAAAATGAAACTTATTTTCACGTTTTCACATCGAAAAAAAAATTTACCAGTTTTGGTAAATTTTTCACATTCTGGCAACGCTGGTTAGTGACCTTGTGCATGTGCAGCCGAAGCTAAAAAACGAACATCAGTCTTATGCCAACTGTCCACACAGAAGGGTCACGTCACATGCTTGCTTGAATTTGATTTTTTTTTCAGATAATTTGCGTGTTTATTTTAATTGATTGCAACAACTGCTATGCTTACACTCTAAGAAAAACACACAAGCCGTTTATTGTTTATTTAACACTCATTGTTGTTTATGAGTACATATCATTGAGTTTGTTGTTGTTTTGTTTTGTTTTTTTAACAAACTTATAGTTTTCTTAATCATAATTATTATAAACTAGTTCTTTCCCGTCAAAAATGACGGGCCCAGTTTTAATAAAAGCAAAAACATGATATGTATATTGACTATCTTTAAGCTAAATTAGAAATCAGCGATGGTCACATATTAGATATGTGCAAATAATTATTTTTAGTTCAAAATATTTATGAAATACCCTAAAGTAAAAACGGAAACCATAGTAGGTACGACAAAATAAGTTTACAAATTTTTGTAAAACTGAAAATTTCAAAATGAATAAAAATATAAAAATTTCTGAAGTTTCAATAAATCACAAAACAAAAAATGCCTAAAAATATGCTATGAAATATATAAAAAAAATCAAGCGTTCCGCACTCACATTTTACGGAATTATGTTATAGTAATAATTAGCCATGAAAACAAAAATAAACAAACAAATATTTTATTTTGATTTCTGTGCATAGCTGCTAACCCATATTCCCAGAGAAAATACCTTTTTCCCATAGCAAATTAAAAAATTACCACACAATTGCCTAACTTTCCACGGTACTTTTTTCATAAAAAATACCACAGCAATTAAAAAACTACCACAAAAATTCCCAGAGTCATTAAAAACTACCTCCAAATTCCCACAAACATTAAAAATTCCCACAATAATTAAAAAATACCACAAAAAGTCCAACAAAGAATAAACGGAATTTTTAATATATTAATTATTATTTTCTTTTTCATTAAAAAATACCTTAAATACTTCCACAGCCATTAAAAGATACTTCAAAATTCCCACAAATATTAAAAATTCCCACACGAATTCAAAAATAACCCCGCTGAATTAAAAAATTCCACGGGAATTCCTTTTTCCCACAGCAATTAAAAATTACCACAAAAGAGATTTTTCCCAAAAGTTGGCAGCTATGTTTTTGTGTACTTTTATGCGTTTGACAATTTGCCAAAACAGCTGGTGTAAAATTGTTTGACCACGTGCTATGTTTAGCATTCAACATTGTTTGAACGTTTCTTCAACGTTTTGTTTTCAATAATATCGTTGTGTGCGTTTGGCAATCACTGGCCTAAAGAGATTGCAATTATTTAAACGTTCTTAAATCGAGTAACAAATTGTCAGTGAATGTCCGCTTGGCAACAAATGACTTAAAAAGAAAATAAACCATTATCAACGCTTTTACTAAAAAACAGAGAGGTATGTGTGTGTGTGTGTATTAGTGCCAGTATCGAAATTCCACCAGCCGAACAAACGAGCAGGCGAAAACGAGGTCGCAGTTCAACTAGTGACTGAACTAATCGCTATAAACTTGTCTCTGTACTAGTAATTTTGAACTAGTCTCTGAACTAGTCCTTTTGAACTTGTCTCTGAAATAGTCCTTTTGAACTCGTCCCTGAACTAGCCTCTGAACTAGTCTCTGGACTAGCTTAGGAAATAGTCTCTAGACTAGTCTCTGAACTAGAGCTTTTCAACTAGTCACTAGACTTTGAACTAGTCTCTGGACTAGTCCTTTGAACTAGTCTCTGAACTAGCCTCTGAACTAGTCTCTGAACTAGTCCTTTTGAACTAGTCTCTGAACTAGTCGTTAGGAACTAGTCTCTGAGCTAGTTGTTTTGAATAAGTCTCTGAACTAGTTCCTTAGAACTAGACTAGTCCCTGAACTTGTCCTTTTGACCTAGTCTCTGAACTAGTCTTTATGTACAAGTGTCCGAACTAGTCCTTTTGAACAAGTCTCTGGACTAGTCTTTATGTACTAGTGTCCGAACTAGTCCTTTTGAACTAGTCTCTAGACTAGTCCTTTGAACTAGTCTCTTAACTAGTCGTTAGGAACTAGTCTATGAATTAGTCCTTTTGAATTAGTCTCTGAACTAGTTCTTTAGAACTAGACTTGTCTCTGAACTAGTCCTTTTGAACTAGTCTGTGGACTAGTCTTTATGAACTAGTATGTGGATTAGTTCGTTAGAACTAGACTAGTCTCTGAACTAGTCCTTTTGAACTAGTCTCTGAACAAGTTCGTTAGAGCTAGACTAGTCTCTGAACTAGTCCTTTTGAACTAGTCTCTGGACTAGTCCTTTTGAACTAGTCTCTGGACTAGTCCTTTCAACTAGTCTCTGAACTAGCCCTTTTGAACTAGTCTCTGAACTAGTCGTTAGGAACTAGTCTCTGAATTAGTCCTTTTGAATTAGTCTCTGAACTAGTTCGTTAGAGCTAGACTAGTCTCTGAACTAGTCCTTTTGAACTAGTCTCTGGACTAGTCCTTTGAACTAGTCTCTGGACTAGTCCGTCTGAACTAGTTCCTGGAGAAGTCCTAAGGAACTAGTCTCTGGACTAGCCTTTCTTCGAATTTCGAATCACATGGGGAATCGAAGAAGAAGCGCAATGAACATCTTTCTTGACGAAGGTCCCACGACCGTAAAACTTTCTTTTTTAATTTTTACTTAGAGCATGTTTTTTCCGTAAAAGTATTGGGTTTGAGTTACAAATGAAAGAAAAGTATTTTAATTTATTAGTTGTTTTGTGATATTTGCATTTTTCTTGGAACATCCTTTTTTATTCGTCTTGTGTTTTTCAACCAAGCTTATATGGGTTATGAGCCCCAAGAGGGTCACAATGACTTTCCAGGGAGGTCGCGGCTAAATGGCAGGTAAAAACAAAAAGTAAAGAATATGAATGGTTCTATTTTGAAGACAAACAACCACTTTGCTGTTCCACTTCTGTGGTTCGATATTGATGAAAATGATATGAAGTGGTATGATAGAATTGAAGTGGCAAATGCTTTAAGAGCTCTTAAAGCTTTCCTTCTCAGAGCTGGAAATTCTTCTGTTCGTAAAATTAAGAAAATACCAGTGTTTGTTAATGAAATTCCATTTTGAGCATGGCGTTAGCAGCTAAAACCAAAAGATTTTTTTTTACTTTTGTGGACAGAAATTACCACAGTCTGTATCATGAATGTAATATGAGGACTTCGAAAACTAAGTCCAGGTCTTCGAAAATTTTTCAAACACAAGACAAATACTCATATGTTGTGTAGAGGAACATCTTTTTCTCTGAGAAAGACACCAAATGAAGTGTTGTAAGGAATCATTTAATTTAATCCTTGGTTGTTAGAGTATTTTCATCTCTTCCCATTTGTAGGTTCTTGTTAAAAATATTAAGTTGGTTGAAAAGACAACAAAAAAATAAAAAATTAAAGCAGTCGTGAAGGGTCCCAAAAGTACTCACCATATTCAGAGTTGGAATCTTGTGGAAATATTAACAATTTAGTTTCAGAAATCTGGCACTTTCCACGATTCTGTGTGATAAAAGAGCTTTTGATGGAATAAACTCATGCCTTCACATAACAGTCTGGTTCACCTGCGTTTAGGATTTACCTTTTATAGAGTTCATAACTTTCATTACATACTTAACTAAGCAGGTAAGCAGGTACAGATCGATACATTTTAAAATCAGCGTCGTCAATTCATTACAGCCCAACAAGAAGGTCATTACATTTTTTACTTATAAGGTCATATGGCAGTACTTCTAAGACGACGTGATAGAATTTAAAATTGTTGTTTCAATACCTAAGTTAACATTTGCAATTCTTATTTTAATTAGCGTTTGAAAAGTGACATACGTGAACAAATATCGTGTCAACTAGTGTATTCAACCAAATAATTCACAGCTTTTACAATATTTATCTACTTGAATTTAATTTTATTATATATCTCATTATTTTTTAACTGACTGTCATGTTGACTGTTGCATTTTCTTGACAAAACCGAAAAAACACAAAAAAAAAAAATAACAACAACAACATGACAAACAAACTGACTCAGCGCAAAATACATTCATGTCAGCCGTTCTGTGTTCTATGAAACCAAAGACATTAAATATCCAGTCATTGGGTTGGTTCTTGGCTGATTGGGTGGCTGATCATAAAAGCGTTTTCTTACAAATTAAAAAAGGCAATGAATATGACAGAAAAGGGTTGCGTTGCCTTAGTTGGCACATTAACTACACGAGTAACATGATTAAAAACAATGTTGGTGGCAGGCCTATGAGTGGTTTTTAATAACGTGTTATTAGCAGCATGTTAATGTCAGACATCATGAGTTGCGCAAAACCATGTTTAACTAACTATATGTATGTGTTTGGGTGCACAACTTATGAATTTGTTAGTGTTGTTGTTGTTGCTGTTGCTGTTGAGGTGACGGTGGTGTGATGTGGGCTAAGGTTAAGGTTAAGGTTAAAGCCAATGAATTAATATAAAGCTTAAGAAATTAGTTGAAGCTTTCAAAGTAAGTTGGTGGTGGCGGTGTTGGTGTTGGTGTTGGTTAGGTTTTTTGTTTATTTTTGATGACTTGAGTGACATCAAATTTCAAAAACAGCTGCTTTTATTGCTACAACCATGCTTTGAAAAAGCTTTGATATTTATTTAGAGAGCATAAAAAATTGATTCTCAGAATTGAATTTAGCGTTCTTAAAAGACGCTGCTGCATGAGTGAAAATTAATGTAAATTCAATAAACTTAAAAGCATTTTAATTAAATGATTCATTTATGGACGACTATGAGAGCTACAAAGTGTCGGAGGTAGTTTCAAATAGCGAACAATATTTCAAATAAGTTCATCTAATAAACTATGATGCTTCACATATTATGCTTTAGCAATAATTTGCAACATTTAATTAAGTTACTGCTTTTTCTAATACATTTCCAATTAACTACGTTAAAGATACATCTAATTACTGCGAATTTTAGACATAATTAGACTGAAGCACGCTTGTCATCTGTGCTTTAGCTAAACACGAATTTATTTTCGCGAATTTTGGCACTTAATTGACACTTTGTTGCAAGCTCAGACAGCTAGCTAAATATGTAGCAGTAACTGTCAAAAAAAGATGTTGAACATTTTTTTTTTGTTTTTTCAGCTTTTTTTTAAATCATCAACATAATTGAACTGAATGATAATCAATTAAATGCAATTATTTTGTGCTTTCAATTTAATTACAATGTTCAAAGTTCACTTCAATCGAGTGAAATGTGAGACAGCAACAACTTTAGTAAAATGGCGCCAGCTCTGTGATTTACAATTAAGTGTTATACGCTTAGAGACACGTGCCAAGTAGTAGGAGGAGAGTGTGTTTGTGAGTGTCATAAATTAAATAAGTTTACTTTTTAGTTGAAGCAAACATTTTAAATTGATTATATTTGATAGTAATGCATTTAGATGAGCACGATATGTATTTCGTGTATTTATTTTTACAAAAATCACAAACTTATCAAAAGAGTTAAATAGAGAGTATTTAAATAAAAAATATTTTAATTGAATGTTACTCATACGTTCTGGTGTACTAATTTTTATTCATCTACATATATTTCACTGCTTCAGTGGTTTTCAGAGCAGTTTTTAGAAGACATATTTATAACAGTAGCACAACTTTAAACCAACGTCAAATAAACAGCAGCACTTTTGTTTTATTCTAATAAATTTTATTATTTGCCCAACATACATTATTCACAACGCTCAATGCCAAAACTTCAAAAGTCTTCAAAATGTTGGCAGCACCTGCAGCACAATATATTTTGTGTTGCTGCTTAGGTGTTGCTAGCAACTTCATAACTTTGCATCAATTGGTAGCTTAGCGCTTCAGCAAGTGTTGCTAGCCCCTCTCCATTATTTGTTAGCTTAGATATTTGGCAGTTGTTATTGGCTGCAAGCGAACAACTGCAATAAAAACAATAACAACATAAATACTACAACAATGCAAAATAATGTTGTGCAGCTATTTTATTAGCTCTTCGTGAAATATTAACGCTACATTCAGCAGCAACATAGAAACAGACAGATAGATCGACAGTTGCATGCATAAAAAAAGTCTTAAAAAAACTGCTCTAGCAACATAAAGTGTTGATGTAGCTTTTGCAAAATATGTATGTATTTATATTGTTGGTTTTTTGCAACTCTATATTTTTGGCTTAACATCAATGCAGCTGCAGCAGCAGCAATTGCTTAACAACTGCTGCCAACTGCAGCGCATTGCAGCTTCATCAAAGCTCTTGTGCTGTTTTTGCTTCTTCATTTTTGCCGCAATAACTATTGCAACAACAGACAACAACAGTGCAACATGTCGAGTTCGTCTGAATATATTATTTAATTGTGCATATTTATGAATTGCTGTTTGTTATAGTCTTTTGATGTTTTAATGAAAACGATGCACTTCAAGCAAGAGTAGCAAAATAACATAACAGTACTTAAATTCAGCCAAATATCAAGCGTATTTTTTTTGCACAAAGTATGTGCAGTTTAAAGCAGTTTTTGCCCAAACATTGCTCTTAAAGCCCAAAAACTATTTTTTAACATTATTGAAATGAACGGATTTTTTGTTTTTGTATTTAAAATAAAATTATTTAAAATATTCATTAAAAATTTTCCACCTCAAAGTGCATTCATTTGTGATATCCTTTTTGTTTGTTTTGTTTTTATAATTTTTTTATGTCTTTTTTTTTTTGTAAAAATAAAATAATAAAATCATTGTTTATGTACATTAAAAATAATATGTACGAACATCATGACTGCGGTTACTTTGCATACGTATGCATGTGTCGCTCATATTTATCATATTTTTGTTTTCGCCAAAAATCATTGAAAGAAAGAACAAAAATAATGAAAACCAATAGTATTGCAAACACATTAAAGCTATGTTATACATGACAGTTTTTAAATAAATCAAAATTTCTGTCTAAAGTTTTAAATTTCAATTTTCATCACAACAATGAAATAATGTTGTTATTAATAATTAAATCACTTGTAAATATGAAATGAATTGAAATAAAATGACAAGAGAGATGTTAGAATTATAAAATAATTACTTAGAAGTAAATTTAAAACAAGAATTTTGTTTAGACAATATTATATAACGGTTCATTCGATTTTGATATGAAATGTTTGCTTAGTTTTTGTATTTTTTTGTTAATTTATTTGAATTTTTTTTTTAATTTTTTGTTTGTGGTGGAAAATATAACCATCTTAACAATAATTTACAGTGAAATCGTAAGAAGTTGTCTTTTTATACTTTCTATTTAAATTGTATATCAAACACTGACTACGTCACAAATAATCAAATAATAATATAAAAAAAAATAATAAAAAATTTATTGATTTCACTAAAAATATTGCAATCGTGGACCATCAGACAATGAATGAAAGTTCTAACAACACACTATTAGGTTGATGATTTGTGACCAAACAAAATGCAAAGCAAGCTAGCCGACAAGCGTCCTGTTTACCACCCAGTATCGTTCAAACTATTATTTCTTGCTTTCAACCTTTTTTAACATTTTTCGCCCAAAAGTATACACAAAAAATTTATTTGATTCTAATACATAACAGATAAGCGTCTGATCTTACATCTTAAGTAGAACAAACTGAAATAATTTCTTGCTTTTAAATTTTAACTTGCATTCATACTATCAGAAAAAAATTAAATAAACAAACGTAAGCAGGAACCATAACACAGCCATTTTATGATTTTATTCATGATTTTCTCATATTAAAATGTGAATTTTTATTTTTAGATTTTGTTATTTTCTGGCTTTTCAATAGCAATTAAATATTGTATAAACAAAATTTTTTTGATGCCATATCCCAGCAAAAAAAGTGCTTCTACGAGTAGGAAATGTGGAAGGAAAAGTCGTAAATTCCATCCCTTATACTATCATATCCAGAAGAATAAAATTGAATTCACAATTTTTGTATTTTGTTTCTATGATCGTATGAAGGAAACAATTTTGTCGATTAACTCTCACTTTGGTACTATTTTTATTTGAAAATATTTTAATTTTATGTATGGTATAACTCCTTTATTTTTAATTCGATTTGTATATGGCTTAGAGTTAATGACCAAACTTTCATTTTCTTGTGCACATGTGCTAAAATCCAAAAAAAAAAACAAGTAAAGAAAGTCTAAAGACGGTCTAGGCCGACTATAAAATACCCTAAACCTACTTTTTAAAAAAAAAAAAAAAAATTTTTTTTGAAAATGGGCGTGTCCGTGGGTGGATGAAGCCTATATTTTATATGTTGTTGTTGAAAAAAATTGTTGATGAAAAATTTACACATACCATTCCTGTTTCATTCCTGTAGCTCACAGTTAATGCCTTTATTGTGCTTTCTCTATGGGAGGTGAGCGTGTTCACGGACGGATTACTCCCAATTGTTGAACACAGCTTAGTTTTGGTATAAAATACATACATACCAAAATTGATATCTCAAACATGCATAATCTTAGTTATTCAGTTTTAAACTTTTTGGGTTGTATAGGAGGTAGGCGTGTCCGTGGGCGGAAGAGGACCATTTTCCTAAACCATCTTTGTTTTGTCATAAAAAACATACTTGCCAACTTTTATCTCTGTAGGTTAAACAGAGGCTTATTTATTGCGTTTTCAATTTTTGGGTTGTATGGGAGGTGGGCGTGTCCGTGAGCGGATGACACCCATTTTTCGCAGACATCTTTGTGTTGATACAAAACACATACAAACCACATTTTATTGTTGTAGGTTAATTATGAGCTTATTTATGCAGTTTTCAATTTTAGCGTTGTATGGGAGGTAGGCGTGTCCGTGGGCGGATGATGTGCATTTTTTCAAAATCATCTTTATTTTGTCTTAAAAAACAAACGTCCGAAATTTGGTCTCTGTAGGTCAAACAGAGGCTTGCTTATTGCGTAAATTTTTGGGTAGTATGGGAGGTGGGCGTGTCCGTGAACGGATGACACCCATTTTTCGAAAACATTTTGGTTTTGATACAAAACACATACACACCAAATTTTATTGTTGTAAGCTTATTATGATCTTATTTATGCAGTTTTCAATTTTTGCGTTGTATGGAAGGTAGGCGTGTCCGTGGGCTGATTCCAAAAATATTCAATAGTGCAGATTCTTGAATTCATGTGACCATGTGTACCAAGTGTCATTCAATTATCGCAACTCTTTCTTCTTATCCTGTGTATACGGTCAACACACAGACGGACGTACGGACGGACGGACATGGATAGCTCGACTCACGTGGTGACGCTGATCAAGAATATATATACTTTTCTATACCGGACTCGCTTCGTTCTATGCGTTACAAACGTTTGCACAAAGTTAATATACCCTGAGCTTTCAGGTTTAGGGTATAAACAGCAAATTTTAAGTTACTTCAAACAGGACATATGGACAAAATGGACATATGGACAAAATATCGTTTATTTTGGTACCATTTCGTATTTTACACTTGATGCCAAGTGAGAGTGAAAGTGAAAATTAATATGCAAAAGTTAAAAGTTAATTATAAGCTGTGTCAGAGAACAAATATTGGATCTTATATATAATTGTGGACCTAAAACAGTGCATGCTTGAGAACTGGAATTAAGGTTCTTAAATAGATTCATTTGTAAACACTGTGATTTTGGCTTAGCTAAATTATCTTGCACAATAAATAGCTTATACACAAACCACTTTATGACTTGTGCGTTTATATTGCAGATAGTAGAGGCTTCAACCTGATTTTGTTATCAATAACAGAAGGTTTTCTAAGACTACAACCAAACATAGCATAATATGAATGAGAATTAAAAATTAGATTTAATTATGAGAATTAAACTTTGGTGAATGATTCACCATAAGGAATTACCGGGAATAAAATACTGAGATTCGAACGATCAAGCTTAAATTTCTTAATGCTTAATGCTTTCAGATTTTTCTTCGAAAAAGTGTCCAACTCAAAAGTAATCTTCAACTGCACAACACGTTACTATTTTGGCAATTAAATATATCAGTAACCAAAAAATTCTATGAATAATATTATGGAAATGCATAAATTATATGCTTTGAACAATAATTCCAGAACTTATACTAACGATATGATTTGATTATGCAATAAAATTACTTTCGTAAATACTTAATCACATAAGAATGAATATATTTGTAATGGAATGCATAAATATGCAGTTTTTACCTGCAGACAATGGCTAAAATTAATTATGAACAACTTTACAATTTTACCTGTCTTTTGACAATCGAGCATATGGCCAGTTATGACAACAACAACAACAACAACAACAACAACCACTATAACAATATGAATAAAATAAAATCATTAAAAATGCAACATAGAGTAAAATAACTGAAATTATATCAAGTGTGAATGCAATTGCTGAGTGTGACAGAAGGAATTTCATATGCACACCAATATACAAATACACACACACACAAGCACATAGCATACAACACACAAACATGCACACCCAACCAAGCAGGAAGGAGTACAGCAGGGATGCGTGTTGTTCACTGTGCACTTAATGCCAAAGTTGCATATATTTCACACACACACACAATCCCATACAATCGCAAATGCACGGTCATTCTTGCATGCTGCAGCACAAAAGCTGCAATAAAATATTTATTGTTATTATTACTATTATTATTATTATTATTGCTGTTATTGTTATTGTTCTTTTAGTAAGTGTTTTGTTTGTAAATCCTTTTCTGCTTTTGCATATCCTTGCCACTTCCTACAATGCATAACCTTTTGTCCAATCATCCGTTATCAAGAAGCGAACATGAAGAATTTCACAGACATTTACATTATTTAAGTTATTTGTGAGCAATTCAAGTGATCAATAATGAACGCAAAATCCATTTCAAAACGATGTATGTGTGTGTGTTTGTGTACGGGTGTGTGGGTGAGTGTGTGTGTGTGCTTGTGATGAAGATGTTAGCATTTATGGCTGCATGAGTTTATGTTTTGCATTGCTGCCAAATTGCATACTGCTATAAAATAGATTTATTGCTTTTTGTATTTGTGTTTTTCTAATTTTCTTCTCGTTCGTTCTCGTGAGCTCAACAACTAAGGTTTTGTGTGCTTGAGTGCTTCCATTTGATTGACAAAATTCCACATTCGCTTCTATTTCCGTTTAACTACATTCGATCAATTGTTATGAAAACGTGCTTTTTCTTAATATCTAACATCTATAAATATATATATATATAAATCTTGTCCAATTAAATTATAAGCTTTTTATGTTTCGATGATGATGTTAAAATTTCTAAGAGGCAGCAATATATAATTAACTTTGTTAAATAACTGTTATTGATAAAATATCTTTGTTGCATAACAAGACATGTTTTTGTTTTTAACATCAATTAGAATAGAAATGGTTTTTTCGTTTGATCTTAAAATCTAGTAGCCTTAGATTAAATATAAATCGTACTGTAAACTTTAATAGCTGATGTGATGCAAAAGTGTTTTCATATTTATTTTAATAGCTGTAATCATTCAAGTTTAAATACAAAGTCATAAATAATATTTTTTCTTTGTGCTGTAGAACAGTGATGCACAGCGTTGGCAGAGCTTCCAACACAAGCGCACCATTTTTCTTTTAATATGTGTGTATAACACAAAAATTTAATATAAAAATTTGCGCATAAGATGCTTACTGCGTGAAGATCAAACGCAAACTGATTCAATGCTAGCGTCGCAGAAGTTCGGTAGCTTCGTACACACGACTTGTCTGTGAAAGCCGAGTGTCTCCCCGAAGCTCTTGTGTGCACCTCTGCTCTAGAAACATATTTTCTCATGTGAAAACATGCTCTAAAATTTCTATAGTCAGCAATTTAGAACGATTTAACTTCCTAGGGAGAAGTACTAGTAAAAATAAAATCAGCAGTATATAATAATAATTTTTATTTATTTCTTTATTTATCATCTTTTGAGTACAATGATCTCTTATACCATGAAAACAATATGACTTAAATTAAATTCCAAGTAAAATCAACAAGTTTCTTTTAAATACAAGTTGAATTTCATCAATTTTCAAAACGAAACACAGAATGTTCAACTCAGAGCAAAAATTTATTACAGGATCATTTTTACCATAATTAGTATAGAAGTGAAATATTAAAAAAAAATCATCACAAAAAACTGGAAGAGTCAACCAGTTATCCAATGTTAGAAGTTCAGAGCACTCTATGTGACAGACATGATAATCTTCTCGTTTCCAAAGGCATTAATTCGATTAGAGTACATTGAACCCTTTATGATGGGACCCATTTCATTCAAATTCAATTTTTACATAGCAAACCATAACCAATTGATCCATACCAATTCAAAGAAGTTAGATATGCTAAGGATATAACAGAATTGGGTGGTGACTATATCCCAAGATGAGCGAATGGGCTTTCCATTGGTGCTATTTTCGTCTCTGTCCGATCTATAGTTTGGGAGGTACACTCAAATGAATACAGTTTTCTACAAATTTAAAAAAAAAAAATAAAACCGCGATTTTTATAAAAATTTAGTAGTTGGAAAAATCCCACGCTGATCGAATGGCTTTTTCATTGGTGCCATTTTCATCTTTGTCCGATATATAGTTTGTGAGCTACACGCAAATGAATAAATTTTTACCACTCATTGAAGAAAAAAGTGAAGACCCCGATTTTTATAAAAAGCGGGTGGTGGTGGCTATATCCCATGCTAAGCGAATGGCCTTTCCATTGGTGCCACTTTTGTCTCTGTCTGATCTATAGTTTGGGAGATACACTCAAATGAATAAAGTTTTTACAAATTTAAAAAAAAATGAAGATCCCGATTTTTTTAAAAATCGCGTGGTGGCTTATCCCAAGCTAAGCGAATGGCCTTTTCATTGGTGTCAGTCCCGTTTTTGACCGATGTATAGTTTGCGAGCACATTCAAAGAACAACTAAAATTAAAAATACATGCATTAAAAAATGTTCTAAAAAACTCTTAAATTTCTATATGTGATGTGATGCCTCAACACCACATACACAAAACACATACTAAGAAACACTTCGTATAAAAATATAGTTTTAAGAAAATTTGTTTTAAAAAATGTAAATTTTTTATAATCAAAATAATTTTATATGGATGTATCAATTCAAAATAAAATTGTAACGCTACAGTTCTCTTTAAATGAAAATGAAATTTTATAACAAATAAATTAATTGGCTATTCATAACCCCTACAGGGGAATTCACTATTCATTTTATATTTATTTATTTATTTAATAAAAATACATAGGCGCTAACAAGAATAAACTTATAGTTAAGCACCGATTACAAAAGAAAATTGGCTATAAAAATCAACAGAATTAGATATATACAACATAATTGAAAATAAAATTAGATTTAAGGATTACATATAAGACATATTAACAATTTATTAAATTCCTAGCTAAGATATTAACTTCAAATTATTTCAAATATCAAAAGTAAAAAGACAACTGTGAAAGAAATGAAAAAAAAAGTAAATATGTTAAGAAAGTGAAAAAGCAATAGTTTAAATTAGAGAGAAGACAGATAATCTAATAGCTTAGATTTAAACGTCGTTGCATTGCAAATACGCTGTAAATAGGATGGAAGTGAGTTCCAAAGACGTATTGTATTAACAAAGAACTGCCGTTCCGATGCTAAGCAGGCATGTCTAGGTTGAACTAGGTTGTTACCGCGCTGGGACCTTAAAAATTGTAATTTTTCATATAAATAAAGGGGTTCCTTTGTAAAAATAATCTTATGCAAGGAAACTAACGCCCTCAGGTTCAAAAGATGGTCAAAAGTCATACTAAATATTTGTTTTGCATATTGTGATATGCTGTCGGTTCGTTTCAGTCCAAAGATATAGCGAGCGATGTTGTTATAAGCAACTTTCAGTTTGTGCTTACTTGCAGAATCGCAGTATGAAAAAATTTCAGACCCGTACAGTATTGTGGGAACGAGATAAGTTTTTGCTAGTAGCATTCTAATATAAAAAGGGGTAAAATATTGCGTAGCCCAAAGACTGCGAAGCATACTATAGATTTTTCCTACGGTAATGTTGACATGATTAATCCAGTCCAAAGTGCTGTTGAAAGTAATGCCTAGGTTTTTTGCCGTTTTAACATCTTCAATACATGAGCCATTTAGTTTGACAACCGGTATAGTCAAGGGGATATTATGTTTTCTGGCTATAACTAAACATTTCTACTTGTTTGTGTTGAGGCAAAGACCGTTAGAAGATGCCCAATCATTTATTTAACACAAATTTTCATTCAAACTAGCGACAGAAGAATGAATATCATACCTACGACTGCTACAATACAGCTGCACGTCATCAGCATACATTTGGATGCCACAACCGTGAAGAACAGAGGGTAAGTCATTAATGTAGACCGAAAATAAAAGCGGACCCAATACAGAACCCTGGGGTACGCCACGGTCCACACATAAAAAGTTTGAGGTCGCACATCCGATATTCACTGATTGTGTTCTATTGGTAAGGTATGAGCTAATTAGAAGAGTTGCAGTTGCGGAAAAGTTAAACATGCTTGACAATTTTGAACATACAATTTGATGATCGACCGTGTCGAAAGCTTTCGAGTGATCAAGGAGAATCAAGAAAGTAACTTCATTTCGATCGAGATTTTTTCGTATTTCATCAGTCACGTCTAGTAGAGCAGTTACGCAACTGCGCTTGCTCGGAATCCTGATTGTCTGTCAGTTAAAAGTTTGTTATGTAAGAAAAATTTGCTTGTCTGTTTGTACATAAGTGATTCAAATACTTTGGATAAATATGGCAAAATAGATATGGGACGATAATCATTTCCAGTTTTTGAAATGGGAATTATTTTGGCTTTTTTCCAAATAGCGGGGAATTCTGATTTGGTTATAATTGTGTTGAAAATGTGCTTAATGAAAGGCAGTAGTACAGGAAGAAGTAGTTTGAAGAATTTTGGATGAATTTGATCAAAACCAACAGCATTTGATTTGATATCTAAGCAACTTTGAACTATTTTGGAATATTCAACGCATTGGAAGCTAAAAGATAGGTTCGAGCTAATATTTCTTTGAAAGTAACGATAACATTTTCCATCTGGTGTTGCCATAGGAATATCAATAAATTTATGATTTAGATCCTCAACATCTACACTAGTATCAGTGGGCGGAGAACTTGTACCAACTCCAATTTGTCGAATTATGCACCATTTCATTTTGCAGTCTATGGCCGAACTAAATTTTGTTTCGAAGTATTTCAGCTTAGCAACCTTCACCGCCCTGACTACATCTTTTCTAAATGTTCGGAAAATATTATATCGGTCTGGTGGTTTCAGACGTTTCCATTTGTTGTATGCCGCATCGCGTTTCTTTATTAGGACTTGAAAACCAAGGCCTATCATAACGCTTAACCACTTTAGTTTTGAGTGGAACGTATTTTTCAAATAATGCGTTGACATTGCGTTGTAGAAAGTGCAACTGATCATTTACAGATAGCATGGAATAAATGTCTGCCCAATCGACAAGATTTAGCTCAAGCTGAAGTGAATCATAGTCGATATTTTTAAAATCGCGGTATGATATTTTTTGTTCGGGTACTAGCAACTGGAAATTATAGCAGAGGAAAATAAGGTCATGCTTGGAAAAAACAGAAGCGGAAAGTTGGTCATAAAGTAAGACTTTATCATTATCATCGACAAAAAACAGGTCTAGCAATGTATTTCGACTTTCGGTGAAATGCGTAGGTATATTATAGTTAGGCGACATAAGACCAAGGGCACACATGTTATCAGATAAATGAGTTTCTACTAGCAAATCACTATTGAAATCACCACATATTATAATATCATCATAGGAGTTTGCTACCGATTCAATTTTCAACATTAAGTTTTCTGTACTGATATTACGTTTTGGCCTATAGACTGCACCGACAAGTAGTTTTTTAAATTCGTAAACTATATCAACAAATAAGAACTACCCACACCGTCGTGGGTAGTTGGGTAGATTGGTAAATCCAGTTCATTTTGATTTTGTAAAAGTGGCATCATACCCATCTATCAATCTACTCTTTCTGACCCCCTGATTTGTTTGGGTTGATTGCTTTCTTGTCAAATTGAGTACGTTTTTCATGGGTTAACACTACATTTTCATAAAGTAGCCTATAATTGAATTGACAAAATATTGAAATAAAGTAAATTAAAATAAACTAAAAAGTAAGAGATAAAAAAAACATGCAGTACTGCCCAAAATTATTCTACAAAGTACTCAATTGCAATTAAAGGTGCTCGGAGTTACCAAAAGTACTCAATCTACCCATACCAACTACCCATGTCAGTGTGAATACCCCTTATAATTCTGTTCGATGTACCACAGTCTCTTGTATTCAACTCTTTTTTGATTCCAAATTGAATATAGCGTAGTGATCTTTAGTAGTAGCATAACAGCAGCATGGTTACTATTCTGCAGCACATTAAGTAGTATATTAAGACAACGTCAATGAGCATGCATACTTGAAAACCAGTGTTGTATTTTTTTTCCGTGTCGTGTCGTAATTAAGCGTCAATATTTATTTTTATTGAATTCTGTAGGTAAGATATTTACAAAGCCTTTTTGTATACGAACCTGCTTAAGTATTTGATGACTTTATTTCTGAAAAACTATAAAGTTGCTATTAATACTTAATTTATTATTTAAAAAAAAAAAAGAAAATAAAACGAATAACTAGCTAATATTCAAGAACGACTTTGACATGAAAATTAAAATTGTAGCTCTTAAGTTTTAATACTAGTGGTACAAGACCTCAAGATCTCCAAATTCGACAGTACAAATAAAAAAAATACTCACAACAAGTTTTTCGGAAATTTCATGAATTTCGTTCTCTAAAAATGAGTTAATAGACCAGAATGAAGTTGTTTCATTCTTTAAGAGCAGATTTTAAAATATCATTATTTTATAATTTTTATTTTTAATGAAAAATTTAACAAGTTTCTGTACTTCATATTATTTGTGACAGCTGAATTTATCTTTTGTTCTATTGGGTAGGCCAAGACCTGTAAGATATCAAGGTTTTGGCAACCAAATGCATGAGTGAGCTACTGCTCTCCTCTCCAATCTGCTCATTTGTTTATTTATTAAAAACGTGTTATTTTTTTCCTATCTGCATGCCGAAAGTGAAATTAAGTACTTATCAACAATGGAATGAGCTTTCCAAGAATTTACGAAATATATTCCATTGAAAAAAGTCTCCACATTTTTAGGAATTTCTAGAACTTGAAGTCATTAAAAAATTAAAGAAAAATTTATAGGAATGATAAACACCGCGTGTTAGAGACTTGCTATGCGCTTAACATGCTACACAAATAATAAAGAGTGTTAAAGAATCAGCAGGTCTTTAAAAAAATTAAGCATACTTGAATAAAAACATTTTTTTACACATACATAAATATTATATTGGCTATAAGGTGAGTGTAGGAGCAGCACTAAATTTTGACGATCGATGGTTTGCTTGAACACGTTCTTTTAAGGCTTTACATCACTTAAGAACTTATAAGAATACAAAACTTTTGTTGGTTTTTGTAAGGAAAAGTTAAAAAGCAAGAACATGATTCAAACATGATTGAAAAGAAAAATCAAATACAGTTTTAATTAAAATAACATAAATGGCGAGTTGAGTTTTGTTTTTTTATGTTCTACACTGTAGAATAAACAAAACACAGTTTTGTTAACTACAGCAGTTTTGCTAACAAAAACTTATAATTTCTTTTTAAAATAGTGATTTCTGCTATGTTTACAAGCAGTTTAAAACAACATTGTTTTTTATGGAAAATTGTAATTGAAATCGTTAATAAAAACCAAAATTTTTTCATCAATTGTAAAAATGTTCACTTTAGAAAGTGATGCAACCACTTAAACGAAACCACATGAAGAAAAAAAAAAACAAAAAACTGCAGAACATGTGTAACCTGGTAAGGTTTTAAATGACGCTCTTTAACTTAAAACGTATTACCATGGTTATCCGTCTGACAAATAAAATATTAAATCTGTTCATACGTGCTGCTTCAATTCCAGATACGCCATTTATACACTCAGTTACACACTCACACACAAATACACAGAGACACATGTTGACATTAAGTATTTTGAATTTATGCACGCTCACCGACGCGTCAGTCGGAATGCCATGTAAGTCCTTTGACAGTCGTAATCCTTTTTAACTTTTATTTCATTTGTTTTATTCTTTTGTGATGTTTTGATTTTCCTGGAAGTTGCGTTGGTTTGGTTTTTTTTCTGTCGTTTTTGAGCCATTTTATTTTTTTGCTTTAGTAGCTGCAGAGCTATTGGAGAGGAAATAGAATGCCAAGTTGAATTGTTTTTTTTTTTAAAGTTTTTTTTTTGCCTTATAAGTGAATGAATATGTTTTGTTTACAGTTTAAACTAGTAAAAGTTAAAAACTGCTTACTTCAAACAAACAATATTTATAAATTTCTTGCAATATGTCGGCTGGCTGACAGCATTCAAAGCATGATTTGTTTTTTGTTGTTTTTTTTTTAATAGTATCTAAGTTATTTTAACTGCTCATCCATGCACTTCCAAAAAATGTTCAAACATTTTCATTTTCAAATTCAATTTCCGATTAGCACACACACACACATACACACACATGGTCTTACACATAAACGATTACATACGATTACATACACACACATACTCGCCTGTCTAAGGGAAGGCATATTTCCAGCTCAGTGGAAGGCCCAGAGACTAGTGCTCATACCAAAAGGCAGTGCCTCCACGGAAGATCCCTCAAGCTACAGACCAATTTGTCTGCTTGATACATTAGGGAAAATCTTTGAGCGACTATTGTGCAACCGAATTGAAGACGCAATTCAAATAGCCGGAGGGCTATCCAATCGTCAATTTGGGTTTCGGAAACTGCACTCAACGACAGATGCCATAAAGCTTGTCACCACAACTGCGCAGGAAGCTATCGCAGGCACTCGATGGAGGAATGGTGCAAAACAATATTGCCTTGTAGCAACGCTTGATGTACGCAATGCGTTCAACTCAGCTAACTGGAGCAATATTTTGAAAGCTCTTAGGGAGTTTAGAGTACCAAGCTACCTCACGAAAGTTATTGCGAATTATTTCCATGAGAGAGTGCTGCTATATTCAACCAATAGCGGCGCAAGAACGTACAATGTCACTGGTGGCGTTCCACAGGGGTCAGTTCTAGGGCCCCTTCTGTGGAACGTCATGTATGATGGTGTTCTAAGGCTCGAGGTACCTACAGGTGTCAAGATCGTCGGATTCGCGGATGATTTAGCGGTTGTTGTTACAGCTAAACACCTAGAAGAAGTAGAGGCCCTTAGTAGTGTTGCTATTAGCACTATCTACGACTGGCTAAAGTCAGCTGGGCTTAGTTTAGCGGAGCATAAGACGGAGGCGGTGCTTATAAGTAGCCGTAAAAAGTCCGAAATCGCAGTTATAAACGTGCGCGGGACGGAGGTACGCTCAAAACCATTTATTAAGTACCTCGGTGTGCTAATCGACTCTCGACTCTGTTTCAAACAGCACCTAGAGTATGCCCACAGAAAAGCAGCCACTTCATGCCTGGCGCTAGCAAGAATGTTGCCAAATACGCGAGGACCAAAGCAAGCTCGCAGGACACTTCTTCTCAATGTCGTGCGTTCGATTTTGATGTACGCATCAACGGTCTGGGCTGCAGCGATTAAGGTGAAGTCCTACCGTCGAGGAGTAGAGTCGGTGTACAGACTAGGCGCTCTTAGAGTGTGCTGCGCTTTCAGAACAGTGTCTGAGGATGCAGCTTTAGTGCTCGCTAGCTCGATCCCCATCGACCTCTTGGTGGAAGAGGCCCAACCAGGGGCTGTTAGCGAGAGCGCATCCTCTCGTAAAAAACTGGCGCGAGAGAGAAGTATATCCCAGTGGCAGGCACGTTGGGATAGATCGGCGAAGGGACGCTGGACCCATCACCTCATCCCTGACCTTTCCGTGTGGTGTGGTAGAAGTCATGGTTCAGTGAATTTCTACCTCACCCAAATTCTGAGCGGGCACGGTTGCTTTAGAGCATACCTGTATAAATTCAAGCATGCAAGTGACCCCTATTGCACTCATTGCCCTGGTAGCATAGAAGAAGACACTGCACACGTCCTCTTCGAGTGCCCTAGGTTCAACCAAGCAAGAACTGATGCTTCGGTCCGCCTGGGCGAAATGGTGACACCCCAAAACTTGGTGAACCTCATGTTGAGAAGCGAAACCAACTGGTCAGTGGTAAGCTCTTTGTCCAAATGCATAATCGACGAACTTCGAAGAGTCGAGCGTTTTCAAAATAGTTCAGCTTGAGATAGGGAACTATATTCGATGTTTAGGGTTCCCCCCGACCCAGAGTCGACATCAAGTTAAGGAGAAAATTTAGGCTCTTAACTTGACAGTCATCCGACAGACAAAATTAGTCCATCAGTTTTCAGCTTAGTGCTGTTCCCCCATCCCGCGAAGTTATGCCTTACGGCGGTTCCACGGGATTTATACTGGGTCGAAGATTCAATGCGGAGGTTTAGGTTTAGTGCGTAGGAATCGCACACTCCCACCTGCACGGTGGCGCCTTTTGAAGGTTCCCCCTTCGCGAATAAAATAAAAAAAAAAAAAAAAAAAAAAAATACACACACAATTATACGCCTCACATGCCATAAAGTTGTTCTCGTGCCATTTTTCATTTTGTTGTTGCTAGGCGATGTTTTATTGCTGCCTCTGCCTTCGATACGATGTCATTCATGATGAAACCCTTTAAAGCGGATTTTGCTCATTTTACGTCTGTCTAACTGTGGCTTAGCATAAATGGCATGATTTTGCATTGGTTATGGGTAGGTGCGGCATGTAATGGGGGTGGATTTGTGAAAATAATACGATTTGACTGAAGCATTAAAATTTCTCATTTCCAACATGTGAGTGTGGTTGAAGTTCTAAGAAGCACAAGCATAGCATGTGAGCTGATTTTGTATAAAATATGTTTTTGTTTTATTAACGAAGCTTTTGCGTTATATTTTTATATTTGTTTTATCCGAAATTAACATGTAGCAACGCACAGTGGTTAAAAACTGAAGATAATACCATTTTTTCCAAAAAAGAAAAGATCTACTTCAAAGTTATAGCAAATATAACTTCAAATATATACAAAATATTTCTGTTATCCTAACAAACAATATGATTCACTTACGATATCGTTTATGAATTGCTTTCTCGTTCATTTCATTCAATAGCAATTATCATATACAATTCAGTTATAATATTGTGAACGGGAGAAATTCCTCCTTCGTTAATAAATCGTTCAAACCGATAAAAGCAATTCGTGAACGAGTCACCAAATCTTAGAAAATTAATTCATTAACGAATGTTTCTATTTCAAATAAGCAATTAGTTAAAAAATCTTCCAATTTAAAAGAAGCAATTCTTAAACGAATCACCAAAGTTCAAAAAGCAGAAAAAAAATTAAAAAATCTGGAAGTTTTATATATATTTGCCCGACAACTGATCTCAACCGTCAACTTATCTCGATTTTAAACAAGAAAATTCTGGTTTGTTTTTGTTTTCATTCACGGTTTTTTAATGTTAAAACCGACATTCAGCATAATTTTATTGAATTTTTTTTTAAAAGTTTTGATGAAACAAAACAAAAATAAATTTTTTGAAATGTTTTTGATATGCAAAGTTTTAGAAATTTTGCGAACGTGTTGCTCAATTAAGTCGCTTTTAATCTCAAATTATATTTATAACAAAGTATTTCTGCGGGGGAACATGACATTGGCGGTTTTTTAAAATCTATTATTTTTTTTATAATTTTGTATTTTAGTAAAGCTTCTAAGAAAAAAAATTTCATGGAAAAATTTTTACGGGTTCAAAAGTTATAGCCGAATTAGTGAGAGCGCATTTTAAATTTTCGCCTTTTTTTCTTTGTTCAAAAACTTTGAACGCGTTTATCTCGAAACCATGTTTTTCGTACTGGTTGCGGCACTAGCGGGTTCATTTTATGACGCTATCGTATGACGATATTCTTTTTAAATTTTTTTTCGATTTTTTATGCATTTTTAAAGTCAATATTTTTTTGTGAAAAAAACACTTTTAAATTTGGAATATCACCAAAATTTGAAAAAAAATTTTATAAAAAAGGTCCTGTCATACGATAACCATTTTTGTTAAGATTTAAAAAAGTCATTTTTTTCCAGATCGGACAATTTTTGCGACTCCCAGCGCTGCAACCACGAGGCCCCGTTTTTTTCTCTGCCGCCAGTTCGGACCTATATAAAACCATGTTGGAGTGAAAAATATATTTTTTTGAATTTTTTGGCTTGTAACTTGTTCAATTCTTTGGAAAAATTTGAGAAAATTTTGAAAAAATGTTTGTTTTTGACTGAGTTATGAATTTTTAAAAAAGGTCTGTTTTCTCTGCCGTGAATGTTATGTCCCTCCTTAACAAAGCAATTTTAATCGTTGCTTTCTTTAAGCATGCAGCCAACCTCTGGTACAGAGAAAACCAAACTATTCGAAAATAATACGAAAAAACTATTTACAAGCGATTCGTCAACGAATGTTTATTAGGATGTCATATTTTTTTTTAAAGTCTTGTCAAATAAAAAACGTTTAGTTTAGTTTAGTTTATAAAAATCACTTAATTTAAATCAAATATAAAGTCCATCCTGTGACAGATAAGAATCAATTAAGTCATCACTAATAAGTATCAAATAAATTTTATTTGCATACTTTCAGGCTGCATATTCATTGGTAAAGTTTGAAAAGCGCACTTTTAGCTTAGTTACAGTTTGAAAAATATTAAGCGTGGAACATGACTTAAAAAGTAAATTAATTTCTTGTGCATACTTTCGGGCTGAACAGTTTTTCGTACAATAAAGCGCTGTAATAGTAAGAATGAACAGTTTGAGCGATATAAGGTGTGAAACGTGACACTGCCGTATATATTAAGATGGGAAAAAAGTATGGTTATAGTTGTTGATATTAAATTTTTATACCCTAAACCTGAAAGGTCAGGGTATATTAACTTTGTGCAAACGTTTGTAACGCATAGAACGAAGCGAGTCCGGTATAGAAAAGTATATAAATTCTTGATCAGTGTCACCTCGTGAGTCGAGTTATTCATGTCCGTCCGTCCGTCCGTCCGTACGTCCGTCTGTGTGTTGTCCGTATACACAGGATATGAAGAAGCAGTAGAGATAATTGAATAAAACTTGGTACACATAGTCACATGCACCCAAGGATCTGCACTATTGAATATTTTTGGAATCCGCTCACGGACACGCCCACCTCCGATACATTCCAAAAATTGAAAACTGCATAACTCAGCTCATAATAAGTCTACAACAACAAAATTTGGTGTGTATGTGTTTTATACCAACACAAAGATTTTTTCGAAAAATGGACGTCATCTGCTCACGAACACGCCGACCTCCCATACAACCCAAAAATTCAAAACGCAATAAATAAGCCTGTGTTTAACCTACAGAGCTAAAGTTTGGAACAAATGTTTTTTATAACAAAAAAAAGATGGTTTTGAAAAATGTACATCATACGCCCACGGACACGCCTACCTTCGATACAACGCGAAAATTGAAAACTGCATAACTCAGCTCATAGTTAACCTACAATAATAAAATTTTATATTTATGTGTTTTAGACAAACACAAAGATGTCGTCGAAAAATGGACGTCATCCGCTCACGCACACGCCCACCTCCCATACAACCCAAAAATTGAAAACGCCATAAATAAGCCAGCGTTTAACCTAAAGAGCTTCAATTTGACACATATGTTTTTTATGACAAGACAAAGATGGTTTTGAAAAATGGACATCATCCGCCTACGGACACGCCTACCTTCCATACAACCCAAACATTTTAAAACGCAATAAATAAGGTTATGTTTGTCATAGAGAAATTAAATTTGGTATGTATGTATTTTATACCAAAACTAAGGTGTGTTCAAAAATTGGGAGTAATCCGTTAATGAACTCGCCCACCTCCCATAGCGAAAGCACAATAAAGGTATTAACTGTGAGCTACAGGAATAAAACTTGGTATGTGTAAATTTTTCATCAACAGTTAAATGCATACAAAATATAGGCTTCATCCGCCCACGGACACGCCCATGTACAAAAATATTTACAAAATTTTTTTTGTTTTTGAAAAGTGGGTTTAAGGTATTTCATAGTCGGCCTAGACCGACTTTAGACTTTCTTTACTTGTTTTTTATGCAGTCTTATATCACTAACTTCAACTTAAATACCAAAAATGTTTTCTCTATATTTGACAATTTTTATATGTGTTTTAGTTACTGTGCAATGATTAAGGATTTATTCTTTTTTTTTTTTTTTTTTTTTTTGTAATAAAGCAATTCAGTTCGTGGCAGGCAGCATAAGCGAACTTCCAATATGTGTCAAATTTAATGGGAAAAAATTAATAAAATTATTATCAAAAGTTCGCTGTAGCAGCTGCTTGTGGGAGCAACAAACGCGATTGTTTTAAGCTGACAACAATAGGAAAGTATTTTTATATTGTTGGAGTTATTAAAGCGATATTAAGCAGGGACAGAGCGAGTTAAAACAAAGAGCGAAGAGGAAGAGAGTAAAAACAACATAATTAATTTAAAACAGTTGAAAAAAACAAATAAAAAAATATTCATAAATTTATGAAAAAAAAAAAAAAAAAATAGTTATAAAACTACAACGTCAATAATGCAAAGGACTTTGCACTAGCGTTTAAAAGCGATTGATTCAATATGCGTGTGTGTGTGTTTGTGTGAGTTTAATTGCAATATGTGCGGAAAATCACACTTGCTAAGTAAACAAAAATAACAACAACAACTAACTACAAAAATCAATGGTTCAATTTTCTATATATTAACATATACATGCAAACACAAAAACAAACACACACATAATGCATACACATGTATAAAATTAAGTAATAACATTATTGTTTAAGCGTTTCATGCAGCAACATAAATATAACAACACTTGCAGCGTGAGCTAACAAACAAACAAACACACAAACACATACACCAGCACATTGATATGACCACCACACAAGAGTGGATTTTAATATAAGCCGGAAGTAATAAAGTGCAAGTGTTGCTGCATGCGTATGGCTATGTGTGTGTGCTTGAGTGCGAGTTATATATTCCGAAGCATCGGAAATTGCAAGTGTGGTTGAAGCTTCAATTCAAGCTTCACCCATAGCAATTCCGATGACATTGTAACATTTTTGTAAACATCAAGCTGAAACTCTTCAAGTCTCAGCTTGATCGTATTTTAAATAAACACACACCCGTCCGGTGTTTGTTTACAAAATCTGCAGATCGATTGATTGCAGATTTTGTCGTTGCTTTCAAATTTTAAAATAAACAAACAATCATCGCTTGATAGCTCGATTGTTTAGGCAGCAGCAGGCATTGCCTTTGCTTCCATTCCATTTCCATTTCTATTTCACAACGAATGGAAATGATGCATAAGCCAGATTATTGCTGATATTGCAATAATCTGCCTTCCAACTGGAACTCCATCTGAGTTCCTTCTTAGTTATTTAAGTATGCATTGTTAATATTAAAAGTTTAGTTTCAGATTCATCGAGCTCACTTGAACGTCTAGTTCAAGTTAAATATATGTATTAAAATTAAAATAATGTTTATTAATTCAAATACAAAACTGGCGACGAGGATGGGATCCTAGGTGAAAAATAGGATCTCAAAGGACCTACAAGAATGTTTTTTTTTTTAAAGTTAAAGATTTAAAATTAAAATTTCTTGGTGCAAAACAAAGTTAAGGTTGTGGTTGCAATAAAAATAAAACGGTTTAACGTTTTAAATAATTAAGTCGAAAGTTTAATTTCGTCATAAAAACAGTTCATTGTTTTTCAAAAAAAAAAAAAATATAAGTTAAATTAAAACGAAAGTTAAATTTCGTATAATACAAGGTGAAGAAAACTTTTATAATAAAAGACAATTTTAAATCAAATAATAAAGAAATGTTTTTAAAAATAAATATTAATAAAACACACACACGACATTTAAAATACCATTATATAAATTAAACGAAAATAATCTTGCGACTCCTAACTCAGGACCCTCCAAGATATAAATTTAACAAAACAACATTTTAAAATTAAATTTAGAAAGAAAAACATTCAGAAAAAAAATATATATGCATATATTAAAATTTCTCATAACAAAATAAATAATTTTGCGAATCCGTACTTCGGATAAGTCGGACCCTCCAAAATATGAAATATATTTAAATAAATAATATTCCAAGAAGACAACAATAGAACTTCAGTCAAGAAGACAACAATAGAACTTTAACTAAGAAGACAACAATATAACTTCAGCTAAGAAGACTACAAATCAAAATTCAACACCCTGCTTTACAGGTGCAGGAAGAGTACTCAAACTACATTTTACGCTGTGTAAGATTATTAAGATATATTATTTAAAGATATAATAAGAAACAAAGAAAATAGAAATAAAAATACGCTAAATTAAGTTTGAAAGGAAAAATTGGAATAAAACAAATAAATAAAAAAACAAAAAGGTAAAAAGTCTAGAGAAAAAAAAAATCTTAATAAACATGGCAAAATTACCACTTGCAGATTGCTTAAGAGAGGCAAGAGGAGTTCCCGTTTTTACAGGTGAAGATAGCTATTCACTCTCAAATTATATAAGGGATGTTAATACAGTATTACAGTTAACTGACGCAGCAAATGACGGCATAGTGAAGAAAATCTTAGCAAATAAATTGCAAGGAAAAGCTTTGAAAAAGATAGAAGCTTTAAATGATCAAACGTGGGAACAAATATTAGTGAAGTTAAGACAGGAATTCGGTGTTAAAGAGAGCTATTTTTATTTAAGGCAACAGGCTATGGACGTTAAGGCAAACAACCTAGAAGAGTTACAGTATAAATTAGAAAAGACATTGACCACAATGAATAAGAAGTATAACATAGAAATCGAAAAAGATGAAGATTTTAGCCCAGATAAAAATCAAAGAATAATTTTTAATATATACATGAATTTTTTGCCAGTTCATATAAAAACACTTTTAATTCAAAATAACATTAATTCTATTTATAAAGCCCATGATTATTTTATCGAAAATAATCTTGCAAAAGATATAATATTAAAAACGCAACAAACGTTTTTTAGTAAAAAGAATCAACAATATTTTAACAATAATAAATATAATCAGACAGCTAGAAATTCAAATAATAATAATCAAAAATATTATGACAACAAGAGTTTTCAAAATAATAGACCAATGCCAAGTAATAATAATATTCAGAATGTAGGATATAGATATCACAATAAATCAAACGACCAGTATGCCCAATTTCAGAACACGCCAAGCTCAGGGTATAGATATCAAAATAGAAATTTTCATGGTAATCAGAGAACTCAATATTTTAATAACCCACAAAATAATCAAAGGAATTTTAACAATGACACAAGAAGGGATAGATCTTCTTCAATGGTACCAAACCGTAATCCAAGTGTGGAATCAATGGATGTTAGCAACATTCAAGTAGAAAATTTTCACATACGTCCGGTAGTCAGCGACTACCCTTAGTAAATTTAACTTTTAATAGAGTGCAAGTTCGATGTTTAATCGATACTGGTTCTGCTACAACTTTAGGTGATTACAGAGTTTTCGGAAAATTAAAGAATATTAGAAATTTAGAACAACCCATTAAATTAAATACTTTAACTGGTTTTGCTCAGGTTACTCAGGAAGTTATTGTAAAAATACCTTCAGAATTCAATGATGCAGATAAAACTATGTCTATAAAAATAACGGACTTTAAGGATAAGCCGTTTGATTGTATAATTGGTTATAATATTTTAAAACCAATTGGCGCTATAATAGATTTGTTAAATAACAAAATTATTATAAATAACAATGAGATAATTTTAAATGGAGAAAGCGCTCCAGTCAGTTATAATGAAATCCAAGTAATGGAAATTGAAAATTTTAATATAGAAAATTCGCTCAAAAATAATTTAAATAAAGAAGAATCGGATAGGTTAACAAGATTTTTAAATAACAACAAAAGGACTTTTTATATTAAAGGTCAACACCTCTCAGCGACAAGTTGCGTTAAGCATAAAATAATTACGACGTCACATAAACCAATATATTCAAAGAATTATAGGTATCCCCAAATACATGAACAGGAAATAGAAAGACAAATAAAAGAATTGATGTCAGAGGGAATAATAAAGCATAGCAAATCTCCATATAGTTCACCACTTTGGATAGTTCCGAAAAAATCGGACGAATCAGGTGAAAAGAAATGGCGCGTAGTTATTGACTACAGAAATTTAAATAAAGTAACGGTAGATGATAAATTTCCTATGCCAAATATCGAGTCGTTGTTTGATAAATTAGGTCGTTCACAATATTTTTCTACTTTGGATTTAGCCAAAGGTTTTCACCAGATTTTAATGGACGAAAACGATATAGAAAAAACAGCGTTTTCAACACCTATGGGACATTTCGAGTACATTCGAATGCCATTTGGTTTAAAGAACGCTCCCGCTACTTTTCAGCGGATGATGAATTTTGTTTTACGCGATTTTATTAATAAATCATGCGTTATATACATGGATGACATTCTAGTTTTTTCAACATCTTTGACTGAACATTTTGAAATTTTAAATAAAATACTTGAAAAATTAAATGAACATAATTTAAAGGTTCAACTGAGCAAGTGCCAATTTTTATCAAAGCACACAGAATTTCTAGGGCACATAATAACTAAGGAAGGTATAAAACCTAATCCTTCAAAAATAAAAGCTATTAACGATTTGAGTCTGCCGAAAACAGTAAAAGAAATTAAATCTTTTCTGGGATTGACTGGATATTATAGAAAATTCATAAAAAATCATTCAATGATAGCAAGTCCGTTAATAAAATATTTAAAGAAAAATTCCAAACTAAACCAAATTTGTAATGATATGGAATATAAAGAAGCATTTGAAAAATTAAAAAGACTTATTACGTCATATCCAATTTTGGCGTATCCAAACTTTAATAAAAAGTTTGTATTGACGACCGATGCGAGTAATATTGCAATAGGTGCTGTTTTAAGTCAAGATAATAAACCAATCTGCTATGCGAGCAGGACATTAAATGGCCATGAAAGAAATTATTCGACAATTGAAAAAGAACTTTTAGCCATTGTTTGGGCTATAAAGTATTTTAGATCGTATTTGTATGGAAGAAAATTCCTTGTTCAAACAGACCATCAACCATTAAAATGGATGTTCCAATTAAAAGACCCAAATCAGAGAATTATTAGATGGAGAATTATGTTAGGGGAATTCGAGTTTGACGTAGATTATTTAAAAGGGAAAGATAATAAAGTTGCAGACTTTTTAAGTCGTATAGAAAATAATAATAAAGATATAGAAGAGTTAGATTTAAAGAATTTATTTGAAATAACCGAGGATGATATGGAAACCATTCATTCATGCAGATCAAATTTAAATGACCATTTTCCAATTAGTGACGGTGTAGTTAATAAATATAAAACTCAAATAAGAATAGTAAAACAGAAAAGTAATGAAATCGAAATTAAGTTACCAAAATATAAGATAATTTATATACAAGAGACAGATTTAACCAATGACCATTATTTAAATGACATTTTTCGTACAAATGTAAAGAAAGGAAAGATAGGAATTTACTGTGAACTAGACGACAGTAAATATAATATGATTCAACAAAAACTAATACAACTTTTTAGTAACGATAATAAAATAAAATTTATAAAATGTAGTAAACTAGCAATTGATTTATTAGATGAGAATCAAGTTTTAGAAATAATTGAAGGAATTCATAATAGAACAAATCACAGAGGTATTTTAGAAAACTTTGAAGAAATCAAAGATCAGTATTTTTATCCAAATTTAATCAAATACATTAATAAATTTATTAACAATTGTCAGACTTGTGCTGAGAATAAATATGATAGGAAACCCTTTAGAAAATATTTTAATCATACAGAAACCCCAACTAAACCGAATATGATTGTCCATATGGATATATTCCAAGTTCACAAGATTTACTTTTTAACAACAATTGACAAATTTTCTAAATTAGGATCAGTTCACAAACTAAGCGATAAAAACATGATAACAGTTAAGACAAAACTAGAAGAACGAATAGCATTTTTAGGGAAACCAGAAATTTTAATAATGGATAATGAATTTAATAATTCATTGATTAAACTTTTTTGTAATGAAAATAATATTACAACACATTTTACAACTCCCAATTCACATACAGGCAATTCAGACATTGAGAGACTACATTTAACTCTCTTAGAGCATATAAGAATTTTAAAACGACAAGACGAAGAAATAAATATTGAAGAATTGGTAATTAGAGCCGTAGGTTATTATAATAATACCATACATTCAACAACTAAAGTAAAACCCATAGATTTTATAAACCATGAAAATATCGATTTAGTTAAAATCAAGAAAACAATGCAGGAAGCGAAAGTTAAGGCTATTAATAGAATAAATTCAAAACGGGAAGGCGTTCCTGATTTTAATAGATCAAATTTATATATAAAAAATCCAAAAGCTGCTAGGCAAAAGACTAGTAAAAGATATAATAAATTCAACAGAAATAACCCAAATAAAATAGATTTAGCACATTTTAAAAGACCGTTAAAAATATTTTCAGACAATGTTACTGGTATGGATATTGATGATAACAGCAGTCCAAGGGCTGCTAGAAATTCACAAGTTTGAGACACAGGGAGGATATAGTGTCATTGAAAGCGAAGAAATTTTTATTATGAAGAACTATTCAAAACTTTTACATGTTGTCAATAAAGAAGAAATAGGTAATACAATCAGGAAAATAAAAGTAGGAATTGCTCGAGATTTCAGTCTAAATAATAGCTGGATAATATTGAACTTACAACACAAAGTTGAGGATTTGGAACATGCATTAGCTACACTTGCTGTACATAGTCGAGGAAAGAGAGCTTTAGTAAATATAGGAGGTCGTGCCATAAAATGGATTTTTGGAAATATGGACGATGAAGATAAGGAAATGATTGACAATCATTTTAAGACAATAGATATTAATCAGCATAATATAATAAAAAATATCAATAAGCAAATTGAAATAAATCATGACATGCAAAAATATCTACAAAATATAAACCTTTTAATAGAATCACATAAAGTAATATTTAATGACACATATACTAAAGATGTAATGAATAGTATAGAAATGACAAAATATAATAACTATTTATTAATAATAAATCAAGTTAATGAAAAAATTGGAAAAATTCAAGAGAATATTTTAGTATCTAAATATAATATAATGAATAGATTTATCTTAACAAACGAAGAAATAGATTTTTATAAAATTGATAATTTAAAACTAAAAAATATAAAATGTAATTTTGGTCTTCTTTCGAATAATATTATAATTTTTGCAATTTTAATTCCAAATTACTTTGATGAACCATTTAAAACTCAAATAATAATTCCAATCCCAAATAAAAACTTTTCCCAAATTAATGTAGAAATGACTAAAATGGTAACAATAAATGAAACAACTTACATTGTTAATGAAGAAAACTACTTTTCAAAAATGAAAAAAGTAAACAAATGTATTGAAAACTTATTAAAGAATAATTATAATGAATGTTTAAAAAATACTTTTAAGAAACAGTTGATCAAAGAAATAGATATAGGAAATGTAATAGTTATAAATGCTAAAACAAATTTATCAAGTACATACAATAATTATACTTACTCTTTAGACGGAAACTATTTCATAAAATTTGATAAATGCGAAATTAAAATTGATGAATTTACTCTTAAACGTTTTGAAAGTAAAATAAATATTGTTATTCCAAATTTTAATATTATTTCAGAAAATGTTACAAATGTACTAACACTTCCAAAATTTAATAATTTAGAAGAAATCGAAGAAATTTATAATTCAAAATATAAAAAAAATAATATATATATTTTAATAACATATCTTTTAATCATTGTAATAATTATACTTTTCATTTGTAAATATATAAGAAAGTATATACTTAATTTAATAAGAATTCGAAGGGACTCGAATCTCCCTAAGGAGGGGCGAGTTATATATTCCGAAGCATCGGAAATTGCAAGTGTGGTTGAAGCTTCAATTCAAGCTTCACCCATAGCAATTCCGATGACATTGTAACATTTTTGTAAACATCAAGCTGAAACTCTTCAAGTCTCAGCTTGATCGTATTTTAAATAAACACACACCCGTCCGGTGTTTGTTTACAAAATCTGCAGATCGATTGATTGCAGATTTTGTCGTTGCTTTCAAATTTTAAAATAAACAAACAATCATCGCTTGATAGCTCGATTGTTTAGGCAGCAGCAGGCATTGCCTTTGCTTCCATTCCATTTCCATTTCTATTTCACAACGAATGGAAATGATGCATAAGCCAGATTATTGCTGATATTGCAATAATCTGCCTTCCAACTGGAACTCCATCTGAGTTCCTTCTTAGTTATTTAAGTATGCATTGTTAATATTAAAAGTTTAGTTTCAGATTCATCGAGCTCACTTGAACGTCTTGTTCAAGTTAAATATATGTATTAAAATTAAAATAATGTTTATTAATTCAAATACAAAACTTGCGCGTACATATGTGTTTGTATGAGTTGATACGCAAATCGCAAAAATAACATTTACACACCAACAGCAATAAAAACACTCAATACATAAAAAAAAGAACACACGCACATAATTGCTCGATTTTCTCCCCGGAAGTTCAGTGAAATATGCAACTTCCGTTGAGCTTTTAAGGTTGCTTCATTAATAAATGTAAAAAGTGCTTTAATTCAAGCAATTTAATGACTACTTAAAGTCAACACTTGGATTGATAGAAGAAAAAAGCTTTAAAGTAATCTTAATTTTCTCTACAAAATTGAAAGCTATAATTAGCTTTGAGGAAATATTAGACGCTCGTAAGATGCTCATAAACACTTAATATACAATTAAGGTAAGAACAAAACCACGTTTAAACATTAAATTACAAACTATTATGCGAATTACACGTTATCATTGCGTATATTAAGTGGTGTTAAACAACGATTTAATAAACTAATCGCGCATGCAAACACAAACAATCCCACTAGCACACAAGCACAAACAATGTCAGTAGCACAAACACACAAACACATCCACACACACACACACTTATGTATATGCATGCATAAACATCACAACAGCAACAAATATGATCGCATACAGCATAGACTCAAACGGACTCATATACTTACACTCAACAGTGTGTGAGTGTAAAAACACAAATAAACAGATATAGGGACGCTTTCAGCATTTCCTGTTTATAAACGCAAACGGAAATTATACACCAGCTACAACAACAATAACAACAGTAACAAGCGCAACAACACTCTTCGCAGCAACAGCAGCAACATCAACAACAACAACAACAACAGCACTCTGCAGAATACGCCTCAATTAAACTTGCTGGATGGCTTTTGCGTCATCTCAAACATAAGCAGAGAGCTGTTAATAGGATACTTCCGGTTGCGTTTTTATCTCATATAAATTAAATAAAGATGCCAGGAAAGAAGTGGCTGGCAGATACAGTGTAAGTGGAGGGGTGCCAGCAGAGTTACTGCAACAGTAAAAATTAGACGCTTGAAATTTTAAAATAATATTCTAGTGTTGAAGTTTATTCAAATGAAAATGAGAGGGAGAAAAAGTAGCAAAAAAAAGGGAACATTTTCTGAAGGACATTTGAAAAAGTTGTTGCACAGAAGTGATGTTTTTTATTCAAAATGTAAATTTTATACAAATATTTCCAAATTTATATATTTCTGCAACTGAGTGCAACTATTTAAGGAGGTGAATGGTAATGTTGAGTTGACGAAAAAATCGTATGGGAGGGGGGGGGGGTCTATTTTAACATTCTTAGGAGCACCAGGGTTAATTACTACTTCACAATTTTTATTCAAACTATTGTTTCTAGCACATGAAGGTTATGAACGGCTATGAAGCTTATGAACGGTTAAATGGGTGAGGTTTGTTGATATACCGTTAGAAAGGTGATTTGATTGCCTTTACAATAAGCTCTCAAAATAAGTTGTTTGTGAGTTAGTTTTTGTGCTAGAAAAAATAATTTGAATCAAAAATACTAATTAACCCTGTAGCTTCTAAGAATGTGAAAATATACCCCCCTCCCATACAATTTTTTGCTCAACTCTACATTACCTTTCACCTCCTTTAATAGTTGGACTCAGTTGCGGGACACCCTGTATAAATGTTATATCTGATAAAGTGGGCTTCCAACCTTCTAAACGAGAAATAATATTTTTGAGAAAAATCCACTCTTTGATCAATATGAAATTATTTGGGAGAGAGCTATTAAATTGATCGATTTTGACTTTTTTTCAAATTTAAAAATTTCCTCAAAAAAGTTAGTTTTAAGCATTCATCAATTGTCAAATTTGTTAAAATAAGTGTTTTGAATTCAAAAGTTCAACTTTCCATTTCAATATAATAGTCGAATTTTAAAGGTTTTTCAATTTTTCTAATAATTTCTTCAAGTTTGCTAACATTTATTTCAAATGCAAAAACAATCATTGTGAAGCGCTGACCAAAAGTATTTAAAACAAGTAAAGAAAGTCTAAAGATGGTCTAGGCCGACTATGAAATACCCTAAACCTACTTTTCAAAAACAAAAAATTTTTATTGTAAATGATCGTCTCCGTGGGCGGATGAAGCCTATACTTTATATGCATTTAAATGTTGATGAAAAATTTACACATACCAAGTTTTATTTTTGTAGCTCACAGTTAATGCCTTCATTGTGCTTTAAACTAAATTGAGTTTTAAACTTTTTGGGTTGTATGAGAGGAAGGCGTGTCCGTGGGCGGATGACATCCATATTTCAAAACCATATTTGGTTTGTCATAAAAAACATACCTGTCAAATTTTATCTCTGAAGGTAAAACAGAGGCTTATTTATTACGTTTTCAATGTTTGGGTTGTATGGGAAGTGGGCGTGTCCGTGAGCGGATGATGTCCATTTTTCGAAGACATCTTTGTGTTTGTATAAAACACATACATATCAAATTTTATTGTTGTAGGCTTTTTATAAGCTGAGTTATGCAATTTTCAATTTTCGCGTTGTATGGGAGGTAGGCGTGTCCGTAAGCGGATGATGTCCATTTATCAAACCCATCTTTGCTTTGTAATAAAAAACATATGTGCCATATTTTAACTCTGTAGGTTAAACAGAATCTTATTTATTGCGTTTTCAGTTTTTGGGTTGTATGGGAGGTGGGCGTGTCCGTGAGCGGATGACGTTCATTTTTCAAAAACATCTTTGTGTTGGTATAAACCACACACACACCAAATTTTGTTGTTGTAGACTTATTATGAGCTGAGTTATGCAGTTTTAAATTTTTGCGTTGTATGGGAGGTAGGCGTGTCCGTGAGCAGATTCCAAAAATATTCTATAGTGCAGATCCTTGGGTGCATGTGACCATGTGTACCAAGTTTCATCCAATTATCGACTCCTTCTTCTTATCCTGTGTATACTGACAACACACAGATGGACGGACGGACGGACGGACATAGATAGCTCGACTCACGTGGTGACGCTGATCAAGAATATATATACTTTTCTATACCGGACTCGCTTCGTTCTATGCGTTACAAACGTTTGCACAAAGTTAATATACTTATCAGGTTTAGGGTATAATTATTATTATTCCCTCAAGCGTACTGGATAAGGGTTGTATTAATTTCGTAATGACGAGTGTGAAGCCCAAAACGGAGGCGTGGTGGGTATAGAAAAGTATATATATTCTTGATCAGCATCACCTCCTGAGTTGATTTAGTCACGTCCTTCTGTCGGTCCGTCTGTGGTCACGATTACAGCCGTAATTTTCAAGCTATCGTAATGAAACTTCATATTTAAGCTTTTTTCTAAAAAACAAAGATCAAGTTCGAAACTCTATAAAGAGGCTAATATTAAAGTTACAAAACTGAAATTCGATGTTTGTGTACTTTATGTCAAAACTGAAGTGTGTTGGAAAAATTGGCGTCATTCACTTACTTACATGCCCACCTCCCATTCAACTTCAAAATTGAAAACGATATAAAGGGTTCTGTCAAAGCGAAAAAAAAATAAAATGAGATATTAATTCATATTTTATCAAAAATAAGACGTATTAGAGAAATGGGCGTCATCCACCAACGAACACGCCCACTTCCCATACAACCTTGAAATTAAAAACTCTTTAAATAGGCTTTTCTTTAAGCTACAGGTACAAAATTTTATACGTTTATATTTTATATCAAAACTAAATCGTAGAAGAAAAGACGGCGTCATCCGCCTACGGACACACCCACTTCCCATACTTTTCACTATAGTGAAAGCTCTATAAATAAGCTAATATTCAAGCTACTTAACTGAAATTCGGTATTTGTGTATTTTATATTAAAACTGATGTGTTTTTAGAAAAAAGGGCATCATCAATCCACTAACGCGCCTACCTTCCATAGAACCCATAAAACTGAAAACTCTATAAAAAGGTTAATATTTAAGCTACAAAAGTGAAACCACCACTAACAAGCCAACTTCCCATACAACTCCATAGTTGAAAACTTTATAAAAAGTCTTATATTTAAGCTGCAGGAAAAAAATTTGGTATTTATATATTTTAGTCACATAAAAATAATAACATTTTTTAAAATCTCATACAAAAAGTGCACCAATTTAAGATTACCCTTAAGAATCGGGGGCTGGGGGTATTTTAACTTTGGCCAAGTCGAAGATATATCTTACTAGTTTTTAATATTGTCGATGATTATTTTTTTCCTATTTGTTACTTGGTAATATATCCTTTATATGTTAGTTTCATAACTGTTAAGAAATATTTACCAATTTATAGATATTTTTCTCTCAAAGTATGAATTTATGACAAATATTTTAGTTAAGTTTGTTTTGGCTTTTTCTCAAGAAATTTACTTTACAAACCATTTACAAACCAAAGTTTGAGAATTAAAACATATTTTTTGGTTGACCTTCATGGACACTTGTGGTGACCGTAGCATGCAGGTAAAGTGTGTGGCTTAGCATGCTCGGAGCCCGGGTTCGATCCCCAGCTGTGGCGAAAAGTTTTTTCAATAAAAAATTTTTTCTGATCGGTCACCACCTCTCTGCAGACAGTGGCAAACCTCAGAGAGTAAATAATGCCATGTAAAGCTTCTTGAGAACATGAGCCGTTCTGAGTCGGCATAAAACATGTAGGTCCAGTTCTCGGTAAATTGTGTACAAAAATTTAATAACACACACAACACAATCGATCCTAAGAAGCTCGGTCAAAGTCCTTTCAATGGCTGAAATGGCCAATTTGTTTTTTTTTTCATGGACTTCCAGAGGCACCACTGATTAACGGTTAGAACAATTTAGAAAATTGTGCTTTTGTTTTACTTTTGAGGTTAACAGTTTCAAAAAATAAACACTATTTTTTTTTAAATCAACAGTTTGTTTTTTATAAAAGCACAGAAAGAATCAGAATTAATTAACCTCTGAGCTATCAATACCATACTTGATTTAGTAAAATTAATACAACATATTCGGCAGAATAATAAAGATATTATTTAAATTTGTGAAAACTCGGAAAAACTACTTTTCCCCAGAGATGAGATATATCTGGATCGATTTTTCATCCCTTCTCTTCATCAATATTGCAAATTTCATCAAAATCAATAGATCCGTTTTCGAGAACTTATTTACAAACAAATATATGAATATTGCTCATATAATAGAATTAGATGTTTTGACCCATTACAACAACTAATGCTTCAGACATAGGCACATTTGTACTTTTTCTGTTTTGCACAGTGAGTTGATTTTATCTCGTTTTGGATAGAAATTTTCAACCATTATTACTTCCAGCTGAAGAAAGTGTTTATCTGCTTTCGGTTAGTAACGTTAACACAGTGCAAATAAATATTTTCTAAGCGTGCAGTATATCTAAAAACACTACCAAACTTTAATTCATATAGAATTCTACAAAAACTTCTACCGATAAAAATATGCACAAATATTTTTAAGTAAAACCTTCAAAATTATGTAGAAACTCATAAGCAATATCCATCAATATCTTTACATAAGTACAAATGTACTTAAGCAACAAAATAAGAAAAAGATTTTATGAGAAAACAAGTAAAGAAAGTCTAAAGTCGGTCTAGCCGGACTATGGAATGCTCTAAACTTCCTATAATATTTAAATATATATTGAAATACTAAAACAAATAGACCTAACTACCTATTAAAATTCATGTATTCTTCATACCTATAGAATTAATACAGAATTAACTAATCTGGTTTATATGGTGGTTGGGCGTGTTGATGTGCAGTTTACGCCCATTTTTTGCGTACACCTCAGTTTTGATATAAAATGCTCCCATACGAAGTTTTATCTTCTAGGTCATATAAGAACCATTTAAAAGTGTTTTTAATATTGCGGATTGTATGGGAGGTAGGCGTGTTAATGGCCGCATAATTTTGCCCATTTTGTGAACACATCTTATTTCTGATACATTATTCTCATATACCAAGTTTAATCTTTGTAGCTCATATATTTTTTAACCACTTTATAGAGTTTTTCCCATAGTGAGTTGTAAGGAATGCGGGCGTGTTGGTGGTGGGGAGATGGCGCCCAATTTTTTTTTCACACCTCAGTTTTGATATGTAGTTTTTTTCTCTCTAGATCTGAAGATATCAAGTTTTATCTTTCTAGGTTGAGAGTAATTTTATTTGTGTAGCTTATATACATCCCTCTATACAGCAATTTTTCTTTTATGGTCGTATGGCAGGTATCCATGGGTGGTTCCAAAAAATATTCAATAGTGCAGATCTTTGGGTCCATGTGAACATGTGTACCAAGTTTCAAGCAATTATTTGAACTCCTTCTTCTAAACCTGTGTTTACGGATAACACACAGACGGTCAGACGGACGGACGGACATGAATAGCTTGACTCACGAGGTGACACTGCTTAAGAATATATATACATTTCTATACCAGACTCACTTTGTTCTATGCGTTACAAACGTTGGCACAAAGTTAATACACTCTGACTTTTCAGGGTAAGGGTATTAAAACATAATATATATTGTTAATTGTAAATATTCCGTCAAAAATTATCACATACACGGTTAAAAATTTTGGACTAGTTTTTAATCCAAGCTTTGGTTTAAAGGAATTTTTAATCCAAAACGTACTATTTTTTATTCTATACCTTAGTTTAATTGTTTTTAATCCAAAAAAGTTTAAATTTAAGACAATTTTTTGACTACAAACTTACATTAAGGTAGTATTTTCAGGAAAAAGTATTTATGTTGCCTAAGATTGAAAACTACTACTACTACGAAATTTACGCTAAATATGATGTTCTTTGTAAATTTTAATTAAAATAAATCATAATAAGTTAAATTCAAGTTACATAGCAGTAATACTAAGCAAAACAAAAAAAAAAAAATAAAAAATTAAAAGCTGGTGTGGACCTTTTTTGGGAAATGCCCATAGGCATTTACGAATAACATAATGCTGACGTTGAATCTAAAATGTTATGTCAAGCAATCCTTTTCTCCAAAATTATAGGAGTATTAGTATTCCAGCAATGACGTTACCCCATCACATATCGCCTACTACATTTTCGTAAATATTTCCACCCCACCGCAACCCATCAGGTACGAATTTTGCCAAAAACTGTATCATTTTTAAATATTGTTTTGTGTTAATTTGAGTAAAATCGATCTAACAATAAGAGTTTTCGAAAAAAAACTACCCCAGCGCCACCTAGTGGGTTCAAATTTTGCCAAAGACCTTATTTTTATTTAAAAATTATATGGAGTGACATTGAGCCAAATCAGTCTATCAGTAAGAATTTTTGAAAAAAAGCTACCCTAGCGCCAACACAAACAAAAAACAATACAAACAACTGGAACAACTGGAACTACACGAACTTCACTAACAGTGATAGTAATAAACTCAAATTTGAGTATTATTCGAGAGAGTTCAATTTTTTAAATAAATTTCTATACAAGCAATATATACTTGGTATTGAAAGTAATATAATCTCAAATCCAAAATCATTTTGGAATTATGTCCAATCGAAAAAAAATGGATCTCAGATTCCCTCATCAATGGTCTTTAATGGTATTAAGTGTTCCACAACAGTTGACATTGTGAATCTTTTTGCAGATTTTTTTAAATCAAATTATGTTGATGATGACTCGTGGTATGATAGCACCCTGTTAGAAAATGTTAATTTAGGCTTTGACATTGGTTCTATTTCAGTGTCAGTCGAAGATGTGTTCAGGTCATTGTCTGACTTAAAATGCTCAACCAAATCCGATATCGATGGGTTGGCCTCTATTTTATTAATTCGTTGTGCATCCGTACTAGCTAAGCCGCTTTGTTTGATTTTTAATAAATCTTTGTCGTCAGGCTCTTTCATTGAGCCTTGGAAAATTGCAGCTATTACGCCAATATTTAAAAGTGGTCAAAAGAACGATATTACGAACTATCGGCCCATATCTAAACTAAGCAATGTATCAAAGCTGTTTGAGGCAGTTATCAAGCCTAAACTTTATTTCCTTGTTAAGCGACACATCTGTATTGAGCAGCATGGGTTCGTACCTGGGAAGTCTACAGTGTCTAACCTTTCACTTTTTACAAATTATTGCATATCTACTCTTGAATATGGCTCTCAAGTTGATGTACTGTATACAGATATTTCGAAGGCTTTCGACAAAGTTTCCCATAAGGTTTTAGTCGCAAAGCTTGGGAAAATGGGGTGTCATTCCACGTTTCTGGAATGGATTAAGTCCTACCTAAATGGTAGATTTTGCTACGTTTTAATCAATAATATTAATTCGTACTGCTTTAAAGTGTCTTCGGGTGTTCCGCAAGGTAGCATATTGGGCCCCTTGTTATTTATACTTTATATTAACGACATTAGTAAATGCTTTCACTACTCAAAATACCTACTGTACGCTGATGATTTGAAATTTTTTAGTAAAGTTAACAATTTAGAAGACTCAACACTATTGCAAGTCGACTTAAATAATGTCTTTGATTGGTGTATCCGAAATGGGTTGCCGCTTAATATAAATAAATGTTCTTTTGTTACTTTTAATAAATCAAACAACTCAGTAATGACTTCCTATACAATGGCCAACTTCCCTCTTAAAAAAGTTGATACAATTCGTGACCTGGGGGTGGTTTTTGATTCCAAATTCACCTTTGCAGATCATTTAAATTTTTTGCTTCCTAAAGCTTATTCTCTTCTTGCCTTTATTCGTAGGAATAGTCAAGAATTTATTGACCCCTATACTATTAAAGCCCTTTATAGCTCTCTTGTAAGATCGAGACTTGAGTATGCATCAATTATTTGGAATCCTTCAGCTGCAATTCACGCTTTTAGGCTAGAAAAAGTTCAAAAAAAGGCTACTAAGTATATGTTGCGTTGTACTACTTTTAATTCTAATTTACCCGCGTATAACGTTCGTTGTCTGTTAATGGGATTGAAGACTCTAGAATGTAGAAGGAAAATTAGTTCATTGATGTTTATATATGATATCATATCTTGTAACATTGATGACTCGTCTTTATTAAATCTAATTAATTTTAATATACCTCCAAGGCAGTTGCGGTGTTTTAAACTTTTTTTTATCAAACTTCATAGAACTAATTATGCTTTAAATGAACCAATTACAAGATCTTTGTGTTTATATAATGAATTATCCATAAAATATCTTTTTGATTTCTCTATAACAAAATCTTCTTTCAAAAATTTTGTTAATAGCTTAATTTAGTTACTTGTTAGTTTTATGCTTTTCTTTTTTGTTATTTATTTTTTATTGTTTTGTTTTATGTTTATTATAACAAAATGTATTCTCTCTCTAGTCTGTAAGGATTTGTATCCATAGACTCAATAAACTAAACTAAACTTATGGTGTGTATATAAGATGGATAGCTTCAGTGGTTCAGTCGTCTTTTTGTATAAGAACTGCCGGAAGGGTATAAATAATAAGGGTTACTATTTTTTACAATTATCAGTCATAATCCTCTTCTATGATTGATTTGAGTACTTATTCCTAAATTTGTTTATGTACTGAATCATACTCTTTAAAGCAACGCTAGACAAAGAAGTCTCAGATGAAATAACTCTGAAAGATAGCGATGGTGCTCAACTTCACGTTGACGATCTTCCGCAACAGTTTAGGAACTGCAGCTGCTTCTACATAGAAATAAATCGAAAAGGTATTTTTGTTAATATCGAAACTTAATATTCACATCCAAGCAAAAATTAAAATTGTTGAACTCAGACTGAACTCAGGCGGAACAAGGCCTAATTTCAGCACAAATGCATGAAAAGTCTGAACTACGGTCAAACAGAAGGCACTTGCCCGCTAAATTAAATATTAAAACTTAATGTTTTCTTTTAATTGCGTTTTTAACTCAAATTTAGATTATACAAATTTTTCAGTTTGCAAATTTCTAAACTATTTGAAGATCAAACTTTTGTCTTTTCGGTTTGGAAAATGTTAAAACTTTGTGGATTAAAAAGTAATCCTTTTCGGATTACAAAATTTTACACTTTTTTTAGTCTAAAATCGAATCCTTTTTGGATTATAATATTTTATACTTTCTGTGGATTAAAAATTATTCCTTTTTGGATTAAAAAATTTTAAACTTTTTGCGGATTAAAAATAAATCCTTTTTGGATTGAAAAATTTCAAACTTTTCATTGGATTAAAAAGTAATCTTTTTTTTGGTCGTGTCCTATATATAATCCAAAAAAGATTAAAATCCAGCCCAAGATTTTTAACCGTGTACATGTTTTAAAAAAATAAAAACTTAAAAAAGCCCAGACCATTATAAATAATCTTTCATCAAAATATGTTCCATGTGTGCTTCGGCTTGTACGCCACATTCTTCAAAATGGTTGAAGTTCAATATTGTTTTAAAATGACATTGAAACGATTTGGGCTATATCTAGAGGTCAATTTTTTTTTTGGGTCTTAAGATATTTGTATTCTCATTAGAAATAATATCACTGTTTGTGAACCACTAAATGCCGACAAAGTTATGCGACTGAGTGGAGAAAAACTAAATTTGAGATTTGAATAAAAAAAAAAAAAGTGTGCGTGTCAGCTACGACGCGCGATTGGAGTTTACTTCTTATTGATTGCCTTGGAATTTTATATTATCATGTACAATAGGCAAAGTGGTTAAATATATAAACTCATTATGCATTAACAGTAAACATTATTAATTTCATTACCAAAAAGTAATGTCGTTACCAACAACTGAGGCAGTAAAATTTACATAACTAAAACTCGAAACGTAAAAAATTGAAGCACAATTTTTTAAAAATCGTGATGATTGAACAAAATCTAAACGTCCTCAGTGTTCTTCCAAAAAACTAAATATAAATTAAGGTTTTCTCTCAAAAATGTTATTTTAATATGAAATCCATTAAAGTTTCAATGACCCAGCCTAAACCTCAGATAGTCCAGTTACATCCGCTTGGCCACAGAATCATCCATTTATGTCTAAATGCTTCGTAGAATTCATAAAAGTGACAATGACCTCAGATAATCCCATTGCATCCGATTGGCCATAGAATCATCCATTTTGGCCCAAATGTTCCTTGGAACCCACAAAAGACACAATGACCCGCTTGTGACCTCAGATAATCCCATTGCATCCGATTGGCCATAGAATCACCCATTTTGGTCCAAATGTTCCTTGGAACCCACAAAAGACACAATGACCCGCTTGTGACCTCAGATAATCCCATTGCATCCGATTGGCCATAGAATCACCCATTTTGGTAGAAATGTTCCATGGAACCCATAAAAGTTCCACTGACCCGCCTATGACCTCAGATAATCCCATTGCATCCGATTGGCCATAGAATCATCCATTTTGGTTCAAATGTTCCATGGAACCCATAAAAGTTCCAATGACCTTCCTGTGACCTCAGATAATCCCATTGCATCCGATTGGCCATAGAATCACCCATTTTGGTCCAAATGTTCCATGGAACCATTAAAAGTTCCAATGACCTTCCTGTGACCTCAGATAATCCCATTGCATCCGATTGGCCATAGAATCACCTATTTTGGTCCAAATGTTCCATGGAACCCATAAAAGTTCCAATGACCCGCCTATGACCTCAGATAATCCCATTGCATCCGATTGGCCATAGAATCATCCATTTTGGTCCAAATGCTCCTTGGAACCTACAAAAGACACAATGACCCGCCTGTGACCTCACATAATCCCATTGCATCCGATTGGCCATAGAATCACCCATTTTAGTCCAAATGTTCCATGGGACCATTAAAAGTTCCAATGACCCGCCTATGACCTCAGATAATCCCATTGCATCCGATTGGCCATAGAATCATCCATTTTGGTCCAAATGTTCCTTGGAACCTACAAAAGACACAATGACCCGCCTGTGACCTCACATAATCCCATTGCATCCGATTGGCCATAGAATCACCCATTTTAGTCCAAATGTTCCATGGGACCATTAAAAGTTCCAATGACCCGCCTATGACCTCAGATAATCCCATTGCATCCGATTGGCCATAGAATCACCCATTTTGGTTCAAATGTTTCATTTAACCCATAAAAAATCCAATGACCCTCCTATGACCTCAGATAATCCCATTGCATCCGATTGGCCATAGAATACCCCATTTTGGTCCAAATGTTCCATGGAACCATTAAAAGTTCCAATTACCTTCCTGCGACCTCAGATAATCCCATTGCATCCAATTGGCCGTAGAATCACCCATTTTGGTCCAAATGTTCCATGGAACCAATAAAAATTCCAATGACCCGCCTATGACCTCAGATAATCCCATTGCATCCGATTGTCCAGAGAATCATCCATTTTGGTCCAAATGTTCCATGGGACCATTTAAAGTTCCAATGACCTTCCTGTGACCTCAGATAATCCCATTGCATCCGATTGGCCATAGAATCACCCATTTTGGTTCAAATGTTCCATGGAACCATTAAAAGTTCCAATGACCTTCCTGTGACCTCAGATAATCCCATTGCATCCGATTGGCCATAGAATCACCCATTTTGGTCCAAATGTTCCATGGAACCATTAAAAGTTCCAATGACCTTCCTGTGACCTCAGATAATCCCATTGCATCCGATTGGCCATAGAATCACCCATTTTGGTTCAAATGTTCCATGGAACCCATAAAAGTTCCAATGACCCGCCTATGACCTCATATAATCCCATTGCATCCGATTGGCCATAGAATCACCCATTTTGGTCCAAATGTTCCATGGAACCCATAAAAGTTCCAATGACCCGCCTATGACCTCAGATAATCCCATTGCATCCGATTGGCCATAGAATCACCCATTTTGGTCCAAATGTTCCATGGAACCCATAAAAGTTCCAATGACCCGCCTATGACCTCAGATAATCCCATTGCATCCGATTGGCCATAGAATCACCCATTTTGGTCCAAATGTTCCATGGAACCCATAAAAGTTCCAATGACCCACCTATGACCTCAGATAATCCCATTGCATCCGATTGGCCATAGAATCACCCATTTTGGTCCAAATGTTCCATGGAACCCATAAAAGTTCCAATGACCCGCCTATGACCTCAGATAATCCCATTGCATCCGATTGGCCATAGAATCACCCATTTTGGTCCAAATGTTCCATGGAACCCATAAAAGTTCCAATGACCCGCCTATGACCTCAGATAATCCCATTGCATCCGATTGGCCATAGAATCACCCATTTTGGTCCAAATGTTCCATGGAACCCATAAAAGTTCCAATGACCCACCTATGACCTCAGATAATCCCATTGCATCCGATTGGCCATAGAATCACCCATTTTGGTCCAAATGTTCCATGGAACCCATAAAAGTTCCAATGACCCGCCTATGACCTCAGATAATCCCATTGCATCCGATTGGCCATAGAATCACCCATTTTGGTCCAAATGTTCCATTGAACCCATAAAAGTTCCAATGACCCGCCTATGACCTCAGATAATCCCATTGCATCCGATTGGCCATAGAATCATCCATTTTGGTCCAAATGTTCCATGGAACCCATAAAAGTTCCAATGACCCGCCTATGACCTCAGATAATCCCATTGCATCCGATTGGCCATAGAATCATCCATTTTGGTCCAAATGTTCCATGGAACCCATAAAAGTTCCAATGACCCGCCTATGACCTCAGATAATCCCATTGCATCCGATTGGCCATAGAATCACCCATTTTGGTCCAAATGTTCCATGGAACCCATAAAAGTTCCAATGACCCGCCTATGACCTCAGATAATCCCATTGCATCCGATTGGCCATAGAATCACCCATTTTGGTCCAAATGTTCCATGGAACCCATAAAAGTTCCAATGACCCGCCTATGACCTCAGATAATCCCATTGCATCCGATTGGCCATAGTATCACCCATTTTGGTCCAAATGTTCCATGGAACCCATAAAAGTTCCAATGACCCGCCTATGACCTCAGATAATCCCATTGCATCCGATTGGCCATAGAATCACCCATTTTGGTCCAAATGTTCCATGGAACCCATAAAAGTTCCAATGACCCGCCTATGACCTCAGATAATCCCATTGCATCCGATTGGCCATAGAATCACCCATTTTGGTCCAAATGTTCCATGGAACCCATAAAAGTTCCAATGACCCACCTATGACCTCAGATAATCCCATTGCATCCGATTGGCCATAGAATCACCCATTTTGGTCCAAATGTTCCATGGAACCCATAAAAGTTCCAATGACCCGCCTATGACCTCAGATAATCCCTTTGCATCCGATTGGCCATAGAATCACCCATTTTGGTCCAAATGTTCCATTGAACCCATAAAAGTTCCAATGACCCGCCTATGACCTCAGATAATCCCATTGCATCCGATTGGCCATAGAATCATCCATTTTGGTCCAAATGTTCCATGGAACCCATAAAAGTTCCAATGACCCGCCTATGACCTCAGATAATCCCATTGCATCCGATTGGCCATAGAATCATCCATTTTGGTCCAAATGTTCCATGGAACCCATAAAAGTTCCAATGACCCGCCTATGACCTCAGATAATCCCATTGCATCCGATTGGCCATAGAATCATCCATTTTGGTAGAAATGTTCCATGGAACCCATAAAAGTTCCAATGACCCATCTCTGACCTCAGATAATCCCATTGCATCCGATTGGCCATAGAATCATCCATTTTGGTCCAAATGTTGCTTCAACCAATAAAAGTTCCAATGACTCCCCTGTCACCTCCATGGAATCCATGGAATCCATTAAAGTGATAATGACCCGCCTGTGACCTTGATAATCCCATTGCATCCGAATGGCCATAGAATCATCCATTTTTTGTCCAAATTCTCCATGGAATCCATTAAAGTGCCAGTGATCTGCCTGTGACCTTGATAATTCCATTGCATTCGATTGGCCATAGAATCATCCATTTTGGTAGAAATGTTCCATGGAACCCATAAAAGTTCCAATGACCCGCCTATGACCTCAGATAATCCCATTGCATCCGATTGGCCATAGAATCACCCATTTTGGTCCAAATGTTCCATGGAACCCATAAAAGTTCCAATGACCCGCCTATGACCTCAGATAATCCCATTGCATCCGATTGGCCATAGAATCACCCATTTTGGTCCAAATGTTCCATGGAACCCATAAAAGTTCCAATGACCCGCCTATGACCTCAGATAATCCCATTGCATCCGATTGGCCATAGAATCACCCATTTTGGTCCAAATGTTCCATGGAACCCATAAATAATCCAATGACCCGCCTATGACCTCAGATAATCCCATTGCATCCAATTGGCCATAGAATCACCCATTTTGGTCCAAATGTTCCATGGAACCCATAAAAGTTCCAATGACCCGCCTATGACCTCAGATAATCCCATTGCATCCGATTGGCCAAAGAATCACCCATTTTGGTCCAAATGTTCCATGGAACCCATAAAAGTTCCAATGACCCGCCTATGACCTCAGATAATCCCATTGCATCCGATTGGCCATAGAATCACCCATTTTGGTCCAAATGTTCCATGGAACCCATAAAAGTTCCAATGACCCGCCTATGACCTCAGATAATCCCATTGCATCCGATTGGCCATAGAATCACCCATTTTGGTCCAAATGTTCCATGGAACCCATAAAAGTTCCAATGACCCGCCTATGACCTCAGATAATCCCATTGCATCCGTTTGGCCATAGAATCATCCATTTTGGTCCAAATGTTCCATGGAACCCATAAAAGTTCCAATGACCCGCCTATGACCTCAGATAATCCCATTGCATCCGATTGGCCATACAATCACCCATTTTGGTCCAAATGTTCCATGGAACCCATAAAAGTTCCAATGACCCGCCTATGACCTCAGATAATCCCATTGCATCCGATTGGCCATAGAATCACCCATTTTGGTCCAAATGTTCCATGGAACCCATAAAAGTTCCAATGACCCGCCTATGACCTCAGATAATCCCATTGCATCCGTTTGGCCATAGAATCATCCATTTTGGTCCAAATGTTCCATGGAACCCATAAAAGTTCCAATGACCCGCCTATGACCTCAGATAATCCCATTGCATCCGATTGGCCATACAATCACCCATTTTGGTCCAAATGTTCCATGGAACCCATAAAAGTTCCAATGACCCGCCTATGACCTCAGATAATCCCATTGCATCCGATTGGCCATAGAATCATCCATTTTGGTCCAAATGTTCCATGGAACCCATAAAAGTTCCAATGACCCGCCTATGACCTCAGATAATCCCATTGCATCCGATTGGCCATAGAATCATCCATTTTGGTCCAAATGTTCCATGGAACCCATAAAAGTTCCAATGACCCGCCTATGACCTCAGATAATCCCATTGCATCCGATTGGCCATAGAATCATCCATTTTGGTAGAAATGTTCCATGGAACCCATAAAAGTTCCAATGACCCATCTCTGACCTCAGATAATCCCATTGCATCCGATTGGCCATAGAATCATCCATTTTGGTCCAAATGTTGCTTCAACCAATAAAAGTTCCAATGACTCCCCTGTCACCTCCATGGAATCCATGGAATCCATTAAAGTGATAATGACCCGCCTGTGACCTTGATAATCCCATTGCATCCGAATGGCCATAGAATCATCCATTTTTTGTCCAAATTCTCCATGGAATCCATTAAAGTGCCAGTGATCTGCCTGTGACCTTGATAATTCCATTGCATTCGATTGGCCAAGCATAACGCAAAAATAGTTGAAAATTCAAACGTAACGAAAAAAAGTTGAAAATTCAACCATAACGCAAAAAATAGTTGAAAATTCAAACGTAACGAAAAATAGTTGAAATTTGACTTTACCCCCTAATATAATTTCTTTATATGCAAATCGATTCTAAAGGAGTAAACTCCAAAAAGAATTCGAAATATAAAAATTACAAAATTTTGAACAAAAAATAAGAAACACTTAAAATAATAACAATTCAATTAAATAAAAATAAATGAAATTTTACTCAAACTTATTGACGTTGACTTGAGTAAATTACATATTTTAAAAATCAAGTTCAAAAGTTCAGAATGAATAATAAATGAAACAATATCTATTGATTTTACAACAATCACAGAATTATTGGCTGCTCTGCTTTATCCACAAAATAATTGTTGCAACAGTGTTTTTGTTTGTTTTTTTTTTTTTTTTTTTGTATTCTGTCAGTCTCTGTCTCTACTACCAAAATCAAATGATGCAAAGTACTTGCTGTTGATAGTAAAATAAGTAAAACAAAGAATTTTTGCTGCTGGAAAATACAAAAACAAAAAGCATTTGCTAATAAATCAAGAAAAAAAAAAACAAACACAATAAATAAATGAAATACGAAAAAAAAATCGACGAACCATTTACCATTCTGTGCCTTCAATGCTGCGCTCGTTAAGTACTCAAATATTTACACAATACATTTTTTACATAACAGTTACTTTTTGCTACACTTCATTCTACAGGGAATGCGAACGAATGCTTTACTTCGATTTTGTACGTTTTCATTTTATCACACTTTTTTGCATTTTATTTGCTTTTTGGCATTTTTTTAGCAAACTTATTCAACCGCCGCTGCGCGCTGCTTGCTGTCTGCTGCCACAATTTTTGTCTCTTTCTTCTACTGCTATTTATGCTGTATTTATGAATTATTCTTTGCTAGCCCTGAGAGTGCTTTTGTCTGATACTTTTTATTTTGTTTGCTGTGGCTTCTTAAGTTTGTGCTGCTGTTGCTGCTGCTACTGTTTCATGTAGCTAGTCTACTTTAAGGCATTAAGAGTGTTTGGGTTTTTTTGTTGGAAATCTTTTCGTCGTCATAACTTATTGTCAATTTTTGGCATTTTGTAGCATTTTCATGTCGTTGCCATATTTTGTGATAATTTGCAATTATTATTGCCTGCTCGTTCGTTATGATTTTGGCACATTTTTTCTATTTCGTTGAGTTGGCGAAACTGTTGCTATAACAGCAAAAGCTTCTGAGTGTGTGTGTGTGTGTGTGTGTGTGTGTGTGTGTGTAAGTGTTGATGTGTATGCGCGGAAATGGCAAAGAGAAGTTTTTTAAATGTTGCGTTTTTTTCATGCTTATTCTTTTCTTCTTCATGCAGCATGACTGACAGTTAACTAGACAGCCATGAAGTGGCAAGCTTATTGAATTTAGTTTTTGGTTCGTTAGCTTTTCTTGGTGTCTGCTTCTTGTAGGCGACCGACTATATGACATGAAAAATGAAAAAAAAAAAAAAAACAAAATATGAATGAAGAAATATCAGTTCTTCTGAGAACGTAGTTAGTCAAATTTAATCGATGAAGTGCTACAAATTGGCAGAGCCATCTTTTATTTGCATTGCAAATGATTGTAAATATTTTTTGCTATTTTGATGATGACTTTCTTAGTTATTCTTAGAATTAATTTTTTTTTGGTTTTTTTGAAGTTGTTGCAAATGTGGAGCAACTTTTTTGGAATTTGTTGCTTAAATTTTTTAGCTACTTTAATTGCTTCTAAATACCAGCAGCGGCTACCAGAGCATCCTTTCTATGAGCTCGCCGTACTGGCGGGCTTGTGTTTATTTTAAACTTTTTCACTCTGGTCGGCAGTCGGTTTGTTGTGTTCGTTCGTTTTGGTTTTTGTTGCAGCTTCGCTTAATGAACTTTCGCACCGAAAGAAAAACAACGCTAAGGGCTTCTTTGAATTCCTTTTCTGTTGGTATGTTTTTGTTCTTTTTCATTTTTGGTATGTTTTTTTTTTTTTTTTTTTGACTCGAAAGTTGCTTTAATTTGTGGCGTTGCCAGAGGTTGCTAAACAGAAAACGCTTTGAATATTCGTGCAATTTGCTGATTGCTCGGTGCAGCAGCGTTTAAGTGAATAAATTTTGTGCAAAATTGTAAATGTTGCTTAACATAGTTTGGTTAATTCTGGGAAAAGAAATGAGACCTACTGCAAAAAAAAATTTGACTTTTTTGGTAAATTTTTTATCATTTGATTGAATTCGGTGAAATTTTTTGATAAAATCGAGCTTGACTCTTGACTAAAGTAAGAGCTAAAAGATATACAGTTGGAAATGTGAATTTATTATATTAAGGCTTGAAATGTTTTAACTTTAATTGTCGTTTGGAATCGCTATATTACAATATCCTAGCTTTATTTCACGTTTTATTTTTCATCATTATTTTAACATTATTCATAATATTTTGTATTATTATTCATAATTACTTTGTTTCTCAAAAAAGTTGAGCAAATTTTAGAAATTTTGAACTGTATCAGTTATAATCAGTTCATTTTTTGGTCTGGGCTGAGCTAAGCGACTCTGTTTAAAGATCTATGTTTGAGAATCTTGCAACATTTCGCAAAACTTACTTTTATGTTAGCAAATAGTATGTCAGACCTTCAACAGTTTTCCAGGTATAAATTATGGAATAACATCCTTTTATTTGAAAGTACTTCTCTGTTTTCTGTTAGTATGCAATAATAGTTATATCTATGTATTTGATTTTATCACATTGTCATCAGAAAAAAAGTGTTTGTATGTGGGTTTAGAAAAGTGCTTTTTATATATTTTTATGCCTGATGCATTTTTCTTTTATTTTTATTTTATTATTCAAAACGATTTGTCAAAAGCATGAAACAATAACAAAAACTAGGTCATTGTATGCTTTAAATAAAAATAAGCTACATTTTAATTTATACATACATACAGTTATATATGCATACATATACAAAAAGAGAAGAAGCAACAATAAAGTTTTTGTTGCAACCGTGAAAAAATGTAAAAATTCACACTTGTTTCTTATTTAATGCAGTCAGTCTGTCAGACATGCGGAAATGCAGCAGGGGCAGCGGAGAGTGTAGACGTCGGTGATGACAGCAATATGCTGCCATAACTAACGAGCAACATCCTTGCACTAGTGACTGAAGGACAAGGCTGTCGATTTTGAAGTGGCAGCAGGTAAGAAAAATAACATGCTTCTGCTTTTGTCAGAAACAAAAAAGTGATGAAATACCGCTGCGGTTGCTGTGAGTTAAGCTGCGAATGTGCTTATTCTGACAAGCACCATTTTCAAAAGGACAGCAAAGTTTTTGACATATTTCAATTGTATTTAAATTCGTCTATACCTTTTGCTTAAAATATACTTAAAAAGAATAGAAAAATCAATTCCTATGTCCAAATGTTATAATTTTAATGTATTTAATTTCAATCATTCAATTAAATGTTGCTCATACGTCACGTTGTACCACATTAAGCACAATACAAATAAAAAAATATTCTCCCTTATAATGACTGCTCTTTTCCTACAATCATTTTCTGCTGTCAAATTTTCGCCACCTCATACTCTCCCCCCCCTGCAGAAGTTATAACAAGCAGGATGACAAATTGTAAAGCGCTTTGAAACAGCAGCAATTAAAAGATTCGTTGCGCTGTCTTCATTTTTTTTATGATTTTTACTTATTTTATTGCAAACATCATTTATCTTATGTTATTTTTTTTTTTGTTCTTACTATATTGTAGCATTTACTCTCTTTCATACACACACACATATACCAGCTTTCTCTCACTTACATATACTTTTTGCTGCTACTTTCTATTCTTTCAGTCTTGACAGCTCTCAGTACTTTGAACTGTTGCTAACGAATGAGCGATTTAAATTGACAACATTTTTCATGTCTGACAAGTAAATAAAAACAATGAAAATGAAAATGAAAATGAAAACGAACATAAAATTTTCTTCTTTTGGCTCTTAGCTAAGCAAACAAAGAGAATGTCTTTAAATAGGACATTGGCTCAGCTTTTTTTGTTTACTTTCTCTTTTTTGTTTTTTTTTAACCAAAATCAGCTTAAATTGAAATTTGTAAGTATGAGTAAATAAATTCGAAATAAAATGAAATTAAAATGTAGTCAACTCAAACCGTTTGTTGGTCTTAAATATTCCCTAGAATTTAATTTAGTCGTTTGCATTTATAGCTGTGCTTTTTATGAGACAGTTTCGCCTTTGGTGAATTGTATAAAGACTCAAAAGTTAATTACTGTAAATTATATGAAGGCTACATCAGATTTCACAAAGACATTAAAATAAAGCTATTGTGAATGTTTGTAGGCCTCTACTTGTTTTGGCATGATAGTGACTTAAAAGCTCAGATTTATATTCAGATTTAAAATAGAGTGCGATGTTTCTGTGATCTAAGTTAAGAATAGTAGTAGAAAAATAACTTTTAAGGAAAAAAACAAAATTCTAAGCTTAAGATAAAATTGTATATTTTTAATATATAAGCTATGTTTCCACAGTTCCATGATCTTATATTTAGCATGATGCCAAAACAGCGTTTTTAGGAAAAAGTTTTTTTTTAATGTCGAAGATGGTGAAGATATATAGTTGTAGCAATGTTTGTTCAGGGAGTTATTTAAAGGTAACTTCCGATAGAACTCAATTTGAAAATTTAAACTAACCAATTTGTATAAAAAACTTATAAAAGTTGAAAATTGACTGTCAAGCCCATATTTTGGTAGGACATTTTAACAGTCAATTCTGACTTTTGGATGTTAAAAATGCTGATCCTTTTAAAAAATAAGAAAAGCAACATCTTCTGAAGCTGTTTCTACTAAATTTATTTGCTGAACAAAAAGAAGATTTCATCACCTTTTCAAAAACGGTTTTTTTGTTAAAAATGATTTTTAAACAAAAGAGATATTTAAGAAAAAATATGTTTTACGAAGGTGTTTTTAACAAAAAAAAAAAAATCTATGTATAACAAAGAAAATTTATAAGTTTTTCTTTTAAGTCATTTTCTACGCTATGATTCCGCACACTCCAAGCTTTATAAATAATTCTTTGCTTTCACACGACTTTTTTTAGAGCTGCGTCTTCATTTTCAGCTAAACGTTTCATGCATTCCAGTGCATTCCATTTTGCATTGCAGTCAAAGTATTTTCTAACCAATTTTGTGCCCTCGTTGAATTTAATGTTTGTTTAGTCATTTTCTACCAAATTGAAGATATTTTGTGCAAATTTTTTTTAAACGCCACTTGACTTGTTAACACCTTGTATATATTTGCTTGTATGAGACATATCCTCATTTCTTTTTGTCATTGCAAAAATATCCTTTCAGTTAATGTTAATAAAAAATTAATAGACATCATCAAGCAGTTTACTTAAATATTTTTTTATTGTTGAATCTTAAGCCAAAATTAAAGCATCCTTATATAACTAACGTAGCTTGATTGAAACGGTTTAAAAACTGAAGTTAAAAACATACAATATTAAAAATTTTAATTCCACATAAGATATTATTTGATCACGTATACATAAATATACACAGAGGGCGTTGTCCCCATGGGACTAAAACAATATTTAATCCAACTTTGGTTCTACTCAATGCCTAATATTGAGCAAAAAAATTTGTTTTTCTAGTTATTTTTAATTTTTTTTTTCCAAACCTTACTTCATATTACGGTTAATTTCTCAACAATGGTAAGGAAAAACTTAAAGCCACTCGGTGAATTTTTTAAAAATCCATCAATAAAAATTGCATGCTTAGTTTTTGTAGGCTTGGAGCGGCTAGGTTGGCATTTGATGCAGAAAAAGGGTTAAAAACAGACTTTTTTTGTACTGAACTTTTTTTGTAGCTCATTTTTCTGCAAAACCATTGCAAATTTCGTAAAGCCACTCGATGAAAATTTAGATATCCATTAGATAAACAAATGTTGCTTAGATGACTCTTTCTGATTCCTTCATATATACATGGCATTTTAAAAATAAAAGTGCAATTTTCTTGCATTTTTAAAAAAACGATTTTTATAACTTGTATTTTAAATCTTGCAGTACAGAGCATTATTTTGTCAAGCATTACATTATTTTCCTTTGTAATAATACAAAATTATAAAATGTTTGATTTTCTACCAGGAAAATGGACAAAAAGATAAAAAACACAACACCTCAAAAAAAAAAGAGATTTTTTCAAACATCTAGTTATCAGACACCCTGTATGCAAGGATATTTTGGAGTACTACGAAATGAAGCTTAATATATACTCTCTTAAATGAGTGTAGTCACGCTTTTGTATCTTAAAGTTAAAAAAAGTTATTTTTTTGGTATCATGCTACTTATATTTCTTAAAAAAAATCTTGAAATCAATTTCGCAGAAGGAAAAAAAAAAAAATTAAGATAAAAATATAAAAAAAAACAAATAAATATATTAAAAAAAAAATATAATTTTTGAAGTGAAAAATGACAAATATGACCAGTGTTTGAGATTGCAAAGAAAGATTGAAGCATCTATGTAAGATAAGACCTTTATCCTAAGACCTAAAGCATCGCATAGTGGAAGATTTTTAATGCAAAAAGCAAACAAACTTTGAAACTTTAACAGTTAAAAAAAAAACATCAAAAACCATCTCTGCTATTTTTTCAAAATAGCATCGAGAAATATTTATAATTATAGAAAAATATGGTATTTGATAATATGGCTTGCGCCAAATGGGCTTAATGAGATTTTTTCTCCTTAAGTATGATTTAAAAAAGAAATTATTTTATTAGTTTCAGCGTATCTTCAAAATGAAAATTATATTAAAAGAAAAATGTTCAGTTCTTACTTTCAACTTAACACTGTTGGATTGGTTTTATGAAATCTATTCTACACATAGCATAGAACATTGAATTTAACCTTAGAATTATTTATAACAACCCGAGTGGCCATTCAGATTTTCACTTTTTATTTATTCCGCAACGAAAAGATATATGAAAACCGCTCTCACTGCATGTTTAGTGCTAAACAACTTTAAAGTAACTGTCACATGCAAGAGTTTTTTAAAACATTACTTTTCCTAAGGTTAAAAAGGGTTTAAATAAAATAATAAAACAAAAAAAAAAAAGTAGCAAATCCAAAATGAATTGAGAAGAAAACCAGCAGCGCAGTGAAAATCGGGAAGGTCCTCTCCCTTCCGTTCGATACCAAGCGAGGTTTCAGCCAAGGTTGTTCCTTATCGTATGACTTATTTAATATACTTAGTCATGGAGAAGATCATCCGAGCTGCTGACCTGAGACGCAGTGGCACAATTTTCTATAAGAGTGTAATGCTGCTGGCGTATGTTGATGATATTGACATCATTGGCCAAAATACGCGCGAAGTCAGTGCAGCATTCTCCAGGCTAGAAAAAGAGTCGAGTCGAATGGGTCTTGCAGTGAACGCAGATTAAAACGAAGTATCTTGTGTCAACAAACAAACAGTTTCAGCATGTTAGAAACCACGTCACTGTTGACAACACCTCTTTTGAGATAGTGAAGAACTTTGTTTACCTGGGATCCAGCATTAACGGTTCAGTGAAATAACGCCCAATGAAATAACGCCCAAAATAAAAAATGAAATAACGCCCAAAAAATTTCCATACAAATTTGGGCGTTATTTCATAATGAAATAAGGCCCAACATTTTGGGCTTTATTTCATTTTATTTGGGCGTTATTTCATTTTTTATTTTGGGCTGAATTTCATTATGAAATAACGCCCAAAATCAAAAATGAAAGAACGCCCAAATATTTTTCATACAAATTTTGGGCGTTATTTCATTATGAAATAAGGCCCAAAATATTTTAAATGATTTGCTTTGAAAATATTTTGGGCGTTATTTTATTTTTGATTTGGGCGTTATTTCATTTATTTTGGGCTTTATTTCATTTTTTATTTTGGGCGTTATTTCATTTTTTAAAGCCCAAAATATTTTGGGCGTTATTTCATTTTTTATTTTGGGCGTTATTTCACTGAACCAGCATTAACACTTCCAACGATAGCAGTATTGAGATTAAACGAAGAATAATAACTCTTGCCAGCTGGTGTTACTTTGGGCTCACCAGGCAATTGAGAAGCAGAGCTCTCTCTCGACGAACAAAACTGGCGCTCTAAAACAAAAAACAAAACAAATTGGCCATTTCAGCCCTTGAAAGGACTTTGACCGATCTTCTTAAGATCAATTGTGTTGTGTGTGTTATTAAATGTTTGCACACAATTGACCGAGAACTGGACCTACATGTTTTATGCCGACTCCGAACGGCTCATGTTCTCAAGAAGCTTTACATAGCATTATTTACTCTCTGAGGTTTGCCATTGTCTGCAGAGAGGTGGTGACCGATTAGAAAAATTTTTTATTGAAAATAACGTTTCGCCGCGGCTGGGGATCGAACTCGGGCTCCAAGCATGCTAAGCCACACACTTAACCTGCATGCCACGGTCACCAAACTGGCGCTCTATAAGTCAATAATCATGCCCGTTCTACTAAACGCATCACAAAGCTGGACGTTGAGCAGCTCTGATGAAAGGACTTTGGGAGTGTTCGAGAGAAAAATCCTTTGAAAGATCTATGGTCCAATCTGCGTCAATGGCGAGTACCGAATACGATGGAACCACGAGCTGTATGAGCTATATGCTGACATCGATATAGTCAAGCGTATTTAAATAGAGCGGCTTAGCTGGCTAGGTCATGTCGAGATAATGAACGACGAAGCTCCAGCGAAGATGAGGAAGATCGCATTTTCGTTGGAAAGACTAGGCTTTGGATAATCTGACAACGCTTAGAGTTTCCAACTGGCGCCAGCAAGCGCACGACAAAAGAGGCTGGCGCAAATTCTTAGACCAGGCCAAAACCGACCAACGGTTGTAAGTGCCATCTAAGTAGTAAGCAAAGGGTGTTTTTTATGAGGTTTTTTTTCAATATGGATTACTCTATTGTCTGACAGTTGTTTTGACAGTTTTAAGTGACGTCTCTACTCAGAATTGTTTGTCAAATCATCATGAATAGGTTTACTCCAGAACAACGCTTCCAAATCGTAGAAGTTTATTTTCAAAAACAGTGTTCAATTAAAAATGTTTATAGAGTACTTCGTGAATTTTATGGTGCACATAATCGTCCGTCTGAGACCACCATAAAGAACGTAATTACCAAATTTTGGTCTACTCTTTTAGATGCCAAGCGTTCGAGAAGAATGAGAAGAGTGCGTACAGAAGAAAATATTGCTGTCGTTGAGGCCAGTGTCGAAGAAAACGACAATTTATCGATTCGACGCGTTACAGTGAATGGAAATCGATACAGAACCATGATCAATGAAATTTTGTTGCCAAATCTTCAAGATATGGATGTGGACAAAATGTAGTTTCAACAGGATGATTTCATTTGTCATACTGCGGGCGAAACAATCGACTTATTGAAGGAACATTTCAACGACAACATTATTTCAAGAAATGGACCGGTGAATTGGCCTCCGCGTTCGTGTGATTTGACGCCACTTGATGGTTTTTTTGTGGGGATACGTAAAGTCATTGATTTATGTGGATAAACCAGCAACGATTGACGCTTTGGAAGCTAATATCCAACGTGTCATAGCTGAAATAGGACCTCAAATGCTTAAAAAGGTGGTCGCAAATTGGACCTCCAGAATGATCTTTGTGCAAAATAGTCGTGGTGGCCATATGCCCAAAACTATATCTAAATGTTAAATGCCAAGAAATTATCTACCAAATAAAAAATTTTTTTGGCCATTTCATAATTTGGCATGTGTTTTATTTTAATTTGAAATCAGCAAGCTCTAAAAAAAAAACACCCTTTAGTAGTAGCTTCAAAATGAAATCAGATTTATTGTAAACCTTATAAGTTTTTGGGCTTTTATACAAAATTTATTACATAGTTATAGTACCTATGGTTTGTAATTTCGTTTTTTGTTTTTTAAATATTTATCTTTCTCGCTATTGGTATAACAAGTAAATATATTTTCAACTTTTTGTTTGTATAAAAAAATAGAAATGCCTAAATTGACCTCATTTTGACCTCATTTTGACCTCATTTTTCCATGTTACAGTATAATTAATGCATATTATGAGTTTATTATTTGTTTTAACTTTATTAAGAGTTTTCTTTTACATTTTTTCGTACTTAATTTAAATTTTAAATTAGTCAGTTGAACTATAAATGAAGATTTCTTCGAAATGTTAGATAGATATATATTTAAACGAAGATAGTTCGTCATTATTTTTTTCTTGTTCAATGAATGCATAAGCATGTCTATGCTTATTTTTTTTTTTTTTTAACTTGATGAAATAAGCGGATCCGAAGACGGCAAAAAATAGTCATCAATTCTTATTTGTGTTAGATTGCGAGGACTTCCTCGTATGCAACAAGCAACATTTTTTGAATATCTGTATGCCTCGCTTCTAAGGCTTCTTTAGACAAGCAGTATAAAAAAAGAGCAACATTATTCATGCGTTTAAATAATGAGAAAGCCAAATCAACAACCAATAGGTATGCCGAAAATTTTCATTACATCACTGCCATATACTATAACTGTACATACTGTACAGTGCATATACAACCAATTATATTTTTGAATGTAAATATATTTGCATGCTCATTGAATTTTTTTCCATTTATTTTCAGACCACAAAAAATGTAAATAAAAAAATTTGATATCAGTCTCTTATCAATCTTTGTTCTTTCAGCTGAAGCATCAATATTAGAAAAAGCATCTAGCTGTTTTGACATCCTAAGAAGTTCCGTAAACTTTTTTAATAAAATCGACTAAAAGATCGATTTTTTCTATAAATTTGTTTTCAATATTTATGTTTACTAGTATCGCCTGGGTTCAAAATTCGACCAATTTATTGATTGCCTATTTATAATTACTAGTAAACCTGTTGGCCGAATTTGAGCAATTCAATAAAAATTAAGTATTAGAAACATTATAGACGTTTAATATATGATATTCTATTCAAGAAGTTATTATTTTTAATAACGAGATATATTTAGTCTCAATAAAGATATAAAAGAAAATTATCTGAATGGTTTGACTTGAAACGTATGATCTGACAGAAAATTTTTTAATGTAACTGTCAAAATACGAAGACGGACTAACACTTATATTACTACTGAGACAAACATTATTACTATTCGAAAACATCGCAGCTTAACTCTTCCACTAAATTTCAAATAGATTAAATAGTGGATTTTTGTACAAAAATTTTATTTCTGTTTAAAAAGGTTGGGAACCCCCTGAAGCGAAATCACAATTTTTAAAAGTGGTTTGCACATCTACAGCCTAAACCTGATTTAATGACATCTGATTCGATAAAATCAGTACATTGGTCTGGGAGGAGATGAAGTCACAAAAAATCTTAGCCTATTAATTATATAGATAAGCAGGATGATAAAAATAAGTTCGAGGCTATTTTTCTTATTTGATTAGAGATATAAAGCTTTTTTCTTCAAAAAAATTTTTTTTTATATTATTATTTTGTTCATAAACAGAAAAACAACATTTTAAAAAAATTTAATTTTGTCAAAGAAATCATAGGGGGTAGCCTTGATTTTTTGATGGCACGGACAGTTTATTAATTTAGTGTCAAGAAAAAATAAATTCACCTTAAATTCGGTAGAGACTTTGAAAAAAAAATCAAAAATACAATTTTAAGTTTTTGTTTTTTTACAAAAAAAAAAATATTTTTACCTTTTTTTATTTATATTTTAAGAATAAATCAAATTTTATGATCTTTTTGTAAAAGGAAAAATTTAATTATAAACATTAAAAAAACGGTACTATTTTCAAAAGTTTTTTTAAGTTATCTGATAAGACTTAAATACAAAAAAGAAATAAATAAAATCTATTCACAGATGGCAGAGATATTTGCTTCAGAATTTAGAACATGCAATTTGAGACAGTTTTTTTTTCTCTCTCTTGGCATTTGGTAAATAACACACGCTAAATAACTAACGACAATATTAAGAAAATTCATTAAAAATACTTTGGGTTAGAACTTTGTTGTTGTTTTCATCACATTTGAAAGAAAATTTAACAAACTCTCAGAAAAAATTAAAAAAATTGAAAAACCGTTAAAATTCGATTCAGGTATTGACATGGAAAGTCTAATTTTTGAATTAAAAACACATGTTTTTACAAATTTTGCAATTGGCAAATAGATAAAACTACATTTTTTTGAGAAATTGTTAATTTAAAAAAAAATTCCAATTCGGCCAACTCAAAAACTCTCCTCCAACCAAATTTCATATTAATTAAAGAGCGGGTTTTTTCTCAAGAATTCAATTTCTCTCTTAGAAGGTTGGAAACCCCCTCTATCAGATATATCATTTATATATACATTCTGATAGAGATGATACATTCTGATGATGCACATCTGTGCAACATAACCTTTCGAATGATATAAGTTTTATTTATTTTGAGTTTTAATTAATACCAAAAAAGCGTACGACAAACTTTAATGCTCACCTATTAATATATAAGATTTTCATGCAAACGTATTTTATTTTCTTGTCTTACTTGGCAGGTTTTAAAAGACAATCGATATGATATGTGCAGAGAATATTTAAAAAAACGTATACAGAAGTGAAGTATGGATAATTCAAATATATAATTATCTTCGTTTGGAATTCGCACTAGTTTGGTTTCATTCAAGTCAGTTGGCTTCGCTTGGCATATTGAGCATTTGTTTGCTGCACTTGTAATTGTAAGAACTTCTGTTATGAACCATCAAACATAGCTCAATGCATTTCATGTGATACCTCAAAAACCATACCAACCTATTCAATAAAATTCTTTTCCAAATCATTTGTTTTAATTTTGTTTGTGATACTGGACAGTTCACTGTGCGGTATTGCATAAAATTATTACTCTTATTTAAAAGAATAAAGCATGAATACTTGTCTTAATGATCAAAATAAAACATAAAATTATGACGTCATTCCATCGCGGAGATAGCAGTTAATGACACCTTCAGCATTCATCGATAAACCAACAAAAATATTAAAGCAATGCATGACATTGAGCAAGAACAAGAGCAAGAGCAAGAGCAAAAGCAATACCTTAACAAAACATATAGTACGGATAAAGATTTTGCACTGATTTGCACGTGGACTAGAACAAGACTTAGAGCAAGATTTTTATTTTATTCATTTATTTATTTAAATTAAGCCTACTGATCAAGATCTTTCAGACTATTTCATATTTACAAAAATATTTCCACCAGTAATAAGAATAATAGATACTACAATACTATACTATAATATAAAAAAACAAAAAAAAAACAAATTGGCCATTTCAGCCCTTGAAAGGACTTTGACCGAGCTTCTTATGATCAATTGTGTTGTGTGTGTTATTAAATGTTTCTACATAATTGACCGAGCACTGGACCTACATGTTTTATGCCGACTCCGAACGGCTCATGTTCTCAAGAAGCTTTACATGGCATTATTTACTCTCTGAGGTTTGCCATTGTCTGCAGAGAGGTGGTGACCGATCAGAAAAATTTTTATTGAAAAAACTTTTCGCCGCGGCTGGGGATCGAACCCGGGCTCCGAGCATGCTAAGCCACACACTTAACCTGCATGCCACGGTCACCACAATATAATATAATACTAGTGATAAATTATTTAAACATTTCAAAGACATTCCTTTTAAAAACATTAAAATCATTACTAAAATCAATGTTATTCGCAATGAAGTTACAATACATCAAACATCTAGATATTGGCTCATTCATGCCATAATTAGTTCTATGAAATGGAACGTAAAACAAAGCACTCTCCCTTAATGGTCTTATCGAAGCATAGAACGGAATTAAAGTTAGTAGTTCCGGACAATTAATATTGCTATCTAAGATGCGCTTAATAAATAAAACGCTCTGTGCATGCCTTCTTTGCGACAAGTGTTGCAAGCCTAATAAGTTGCAACGCTCATTGTAAGATGGCATATTCTAGAGAGAAAACCTCCGTCGTAGAGCGAATCTTGTTAATTTTTTTGAGTTCGTTCAATACGACTGATTCATAAAAAGGATTCATAAAAAGGGTCCCACACAATACTTGAGTATTCAAGTTGAGATCTTACTAAACTTATATAAAGTGTTTTTGCCGTCAAAGGATCTAAAAATTCTTTCAAATTTTGTTTTAGAAATCCAAGTAGAGAACAGGCTTTAGATACCATGAACTCACGATGGTGGCTAAAAGAAAGCTTGGTATCAAAATATAAACCTAAATCTTTAACAATTTTGTCTCTCAAGAAAACGTTATTGTTTCCATAAGAATAATTATATAAAATTGGATAGTTCTTATGGGAGTAAGTCAGAGCTTTACATTTAGAATAATTTAAATTCATTCCATTCTTATTGCACCATAAGAGAAATGATGTTATGTCTTCCTGTAAATTGAAGCAGTCAGAAATATGCCCAACTTTAATAAAGATTTTTAAGTCATCCGCATATAACAAGCATTCGCTGAATTTAAAAATTTGTGGAATATCATTTATAAATAAGTTAAAAAGCAGGGGACTTAAGTAACTACCTTGAGGCACGCCTGAATTAACAACAATTGGGTTTGAATACTGGTTATCAACTCTAACAAATAATTGTCGATTCAATAAATAAGAAGAAATCTATTTCAAAAAAACGGAATGAAACCCTAATTTTTCAAGTTTTAGCAATAGTAACGAATGAACCAAACTATCAAATGCTTTAACGAAGTCGGTATAGAGAACATCAATTTGCAAGCAATCAATTTCGACAGAATTGATACAAAAATTTGTAAAAATTGTTAGATTAGAGCACTTTGATCTACCCGCGAAAAAACCATGTTGTTGCGTTACAATATAATTTTTGATCTCAGAAAACAGTCTTATATTAACAATCTTGTCTATAATCTTAGAAATAACTGATAACTTAACAATCGGTCTATAGTTTTCTTTTAAAAATTGTTGACCAGATTTAAAAATTGGAGATATAAATGCAGTTTTCCATTCATCTAAGAATATACCAGAAGAGAGTGATTTATTAAATATAAGCGCTAAAGCAACAAAAAGTGTCGAAACGCATTTCTTAAAAAACACCAGAGGAAGTAAATCAAAACCAGCACCTTTATTCGTGTCCAAACCTCGCAAAACTTCAAAGACTTCTTCGTATGAAGTTGTCATACTTGACACATTTACAATTTGGGTAATGATGGTAAGAAATCATCATAGTTATTTGGCAATGTAGCATTATTGAAAACAGACCCAAAGAAGTCTGCAAACAGTTCGCAAGATTCTTGTGAACTATTCGAAGATTTATTTTTGTACTCCATAGATTTTGGAAGTCCATGAGATCTACGTTTGGAATAAATAAATAACCAGAAAGATTTAGGATTTGATTTTATGCCAGATTCGAAAGAATTCAAATACTTTTTATATAAGAAGTTAGAAAGAAAGTCAAATTCCTTACGACGTAAAATAAACTTTGCTTTATCAACATCATCATTTGTTCTCTTAAATTCTTTATGCGCTTTATTTCATAAATTTTTTAAGATGTAGTAATCGAGAATTATAACAGGGTAGGTTAAATTGCTGACAAAATTTTTTGATTGGTACATATAAATATAAACCTTCTTCGAGAACTTTTTAGAATGTGAAATAAAACATCGCATATAAATCCATAGAATTGAAAACTATTATCCAATTTATAGAATCAAAATAATTATTAAGCGCAGGATAGTTAGCGTTCTTGAAATCATAAGATAAATTGAAGAATTATCAAAAATATTATTTGGTTTATAAAAACTGAACTCCAGCTCGAGTGCTTTGTGATGAATTGACTCGCGAGTAAGCGGCATAAGACAAATATTGTTATAAGATTAAGAACAAAGGTTGTGACAAGTATTATTAGAAGTAATAAGAAATGAATGTGCTTAAAAACCATCGTTTAAAAACCTGCAGTTGTGGTTTTTTTTAATATTTTATAACATACTTATTTTTAATTGATAATTATTTTGAATGTTTGCTTTAAATGATTTTCATTTTAATTTCTGTCAACCTTTTTAAGATACCATTTTCTAAAACTTTGCCAGTCAATGCTGCAACCACACTTCACAACTTTCATTCTTACATGCCTTTAAAGGGCTTCCAGCTCTTTCTCAAATTACTACCTGCGTGTCCAGAAATTTAGTATTGTTTATATTTTTAGACTTTTAAAGTGAAATTGAAATTTGTTTATTTGATTATTTTCTTTTTTTCTTTTCTAGTTTGCCTTCATGCCTAGCTATTATGTTAACAAGAAAAATAAGTAAATAAAAAAAAAAATCATTGAAAGCGAAACTAAGAGTAGAGCTGAAAAAGGCCTAAAGGCATGGAAGGCATAACAATAACATTATATACAGTTCAATGCTGTGCTTGTTGTCGTTATTGTTGTAATAGAAAAAAAAAAATATACAAACATTTTATTTGCTTCAACTCTTTTACGTTTTACTTTTCATTTCATGATTTCTATGAGCAGTGCTTGAAATGTTGCCACAGATTGTGTGTTTTTTTTACTATATATTTTTTTTTGCGCTTTTAACGCAATATTTGATGGGGTTTTATTCAGTTACATGCTTACATTAGCCGAAAATAAAAGAACTCTAGGTTTTCCGTCTCGCCTGTCGCCCTGCATGGTTTTCTATATTTTTTTTTTTTTTTGGCTTTTCAACTAAGTTGTGATGTGTATTTTGTTGTTTATTTTTTATATATATATATTAATATTTTAAAGAAGGTTTCAGTTACTGATTTTGACAGCATTAAAATAGATTTTTGGCGTTGATGTAAGCACGTTGTCACTTTTTCGAAATGATTTATTCAATGCGGAAGAAAGCGATTTTTCAAAGCAAAAAAATTTATTTTTACCATAAATAAAAAAGGAAAAAAAAAAACAATGAAAACAGATGCAAACAAGTATTTTGTATTGTTAAGTTATTAGCAACTATCTTAGCCAAATAAAAAAGGTTTTAAACTTGAATGTTTTGCTTGTAAGATATGAGTAAGGATTTGTTAAAAAAGAAACAAATGCTCGTTATGTTGTGATAAAATGGAGTATATGATGAAAGAGATTAGTTCGTATTTTTTTAAAAATTTTATAGTGTCAAAATTGCTGATTGTATAAGAGATATCATCAAATATTCTTGCAGGTTTGTGCTGATTTAAATATATAGAAATATTCTGATGCTTAAAAATTAAAAAAGTAGTCTTAATGTGAAGATTTTCATTTGAAATTTTTAAAGAAATCGGAAGATTGTTGCTTGATAAAACCTTGAACATTAACAAAGGTATTGAAAAAATATATGTATTGAAAACAATTTTGAACTTCTCAACTCTATGTTAAAAAATAAAGAAAGAAAAAATAAAAATATTACAAAAATACAGTGGCGTGTTTCTTAACTCGTTCATGGGTTAAAAGATAACAAATAAAATGAACATATAAATAAGTCATAAGACAATAAGCCAGCAGATTGGCATAAAAGGACCTTTTTGGAGTTGACAGCTGAGCCAAGTAATGAGCTTTCATTAAAAATAAATTTTACATAAATTTACAGTTATCAATCATAATAATATAGCTGCTAGTTTTTGGTCGAACTAATAAGGCTGTTAAAGAAAATTTACATATGTCTAGACAATTTTTAATTCCAAATATTTTTCAAAGAAATTCGTAAAAAGCATATTTCTGACCAGTATTAATATGGAAAAAAAAAACGAATTGGCCATTTCAGCCCTTGAAAGGACGTTGATCGAGCTTCTTATGATCAATTGGTTTGTGTGTGTTCAGCTTAACATTTTTTATTTTCTAGCAACTCTCTGAGATTTGCCATTGTCTGTAGAGAGGCCCGGGTTCAAACCTGGGTCTGCCAAGATTCCGTTGCCTTAACACGCACTGCCATGGCCGCTACTTTTTATATAAGATTAATAAAAGACACTTTCACTTTCGCCATGGCCTAAAACCTAAAGCCAAATTTACATCCGTTAGAATTTTTTGGTGTCAGAAGTTTTTCTCAATAAACCTCATCTATGTCAGAAACAAAGCAAAATATATATATTTAAATTCACAAAAATAGAAAAAAACCATGAAGTGTATCAACCAGATACCAGACACAAACATATATGTTAATATCTAGTTTACATATCAAGATATGTATATGACGGGAGAGTTTTGTGATGTCTATTATTGTCATCTTATGTGTTTTTTTTTTACTATCCACCAAATAAAAGGATTTTTAGCAAAATTTTGTAAAAATTAAAATTATCTGTAGATACAGTTTGTTGCGACATAGTTCTCTTCTACAATTCTTTCATATGTATTGGTAATATTTTCTAAAAATTATCCCAACCATTTTCTTGTCGCATCATGAAACTAAAATAATTCTGCAAAGCGTTTTAAAAAATAAAAACAATTTATTTTATGCATTAACTTTTTTAATACACAAGCTCAAAGAAACTTAATAATATACTTTTAAGTGGTCTCAAAAAGACGCAATCATGCCTCAAGAGAATTATTTTGCCGAATATTGCCTGCAGCATTTTGACTTTAGTGCTTTTTTTTTGTTCTGCGACACTCAAACTGCGACCCAAAATATTTCAAGCCAACAAAAACACTAAAATAATAAAATTTTAAAATTAACACACACACATATACACACAAACTACATGCAATGGCACTTTTCAAATAAAATTAAAAAAAAACCAAACTGGGTTAAGAATGGCAGCTAGAGCGCGCGTAATTAAACAATCTTGAAAAGGACGCGCTTTGCCAAAGCAAATGACGGAAACAAAGAAGCAAACATACAAAGAAGTATTGCTTTTGCTTAAGAGCAAATAAACGCGCAAAGTCAGAAGTAAAAAAAAAAAAAAAAAAAAAGTGTGCGTGTCAGCTACGACGCGCGATTGGAGTTTACTTCTTATTGATTGCCTTGGAATTTTATATTATCATGTACAATAGGCAAAGTGGTTAAATATATAAACTCATTATGCATTAACAGTAAACATTATTAATTTCATTACCAAAAAGTAATGTCGTTACCAACAACTGAGGCAGTAAAATTTAAATAACTAAAACTCGAAACGTAAAAAATTGAAGCACAATTTTTTAAAAATCGTGATGATTGAACAAAATCTAAACGTCCTCAGTGTTCTTCCAAAAAACTAAATATAAATTAAGGTTTTCTCTCAAAAATGTTATTTTAATATGAAATCCATTAAAGTTTCAATGACCCAGCCTAAACCTCAGATAGTCCAGTTACATCCGCTTGGCCACAGAATCATCCATTTATGTCTAAATGCTTCGTAGAATTCATAAAAGTGACAATGACCTCAGATAATCCCATTGCATCCGATTGGCCATAGAATCATCCATTTTGGCCCAAATGTTCCTTGGAACCCACAAAAGACACAATGACCCGCTTGTGACCTCAGATAATCCCATTGCATCCGATTGGCCATAGAATCACCCATTTTGGTCCAAATGTTCCTTGGAACCCACAAAAGACACAATGACCCGCTTGTGACCTCAGATAATCCCATTGCATCCGATTGGCCATAGAATCACCCATTTTGGTAGAAATGTTCCATGGAACCCATAAAAGTTCCACTGACCCGCCTATGACCTCAGATAATCCCATTGCATCCGATTGGCCATAGAATCATCCATTTTGGTTCAAATGTTCCATGGAACCCATAAAAGTTCCAATGACCTTCCTGTGACCTCAGATAATCCCATTGCATCCGATTGGCCATAGAATCACCCATTTTGGTCCAAATGTTCCATGGAACCATTAAAAGTTCCAATGACCTTCCTGTGACCTCAGATAATCCCATTGCATCCGATTGGCCATAGAATCACCTATTTTGGTCCAAATGTTCCATGGAACCCATAAAAGTTCCAATGACCCGCCTATGACCTCAGATAATCCCATTGCATCCGATTGGCCATAGAATCACCCATTTTGGTTCAAATGTTCCATGGAACCATTAAAAGTTCCAATGACCTTCCTGTGACCTCAGATAATCCCATTGCATCCGATTGGCCATAGAATCATCCATTTTGGTCCAAATGCTCCATGGAACCCATAAAAGTTCCAATGACCCACCTGTGACCTAAGATAATCCCATTGCATCCGATTGGCCATAGAATCATCCATTTTGGTCCAAATGTTCCTTGGAACCTACAAAAGACACAATGACCCGCCTGTGACCTCACATAATCCCATTGCATCCGATTGGCCATAGAATCACCCATTTTAGTCCAAATGTTCCATGGGACCATTAAAAGTTCCAATGACCCGCCTATGACCTCAGATAATCCCATTGCATCCGATTGGCCATAGAATCACCCATTTTGGTTCAAATGTTTCATTTAACCCATAAAAAATCCAATGACCCTCCTATGACCTCAGATAATCCCATTGCATCCGATTGGCCATAGAATACCCCATTTTGGTCCAAATGTTCCATGGAACCATTAAAAGTTCCAATTACCTTCCTGCGACCTCAGATAATCCCATTGCATCCAATTGGCCGTAGAATCACCCATTTTGGTCCAAATGTTCCATGGAACCAATAAAAATTCCAATGACCCGCCTATGACCTCAGATAATCCCATTGCATCCGATTGTCCAGAGAATCATCCATTTTGGTCCAAATGTTCCATGGGACCATTTAAAGTTCCAATGACCTTCCTGTGACCTCAGATAATCCCATTGCATCCGATTGGCCATAGAATCACCCATTTTGGTTCAAATGTTCCATGGAACCATTAAAAGTTCCAATGACCTTCCTGTGACCTCAGATAATCCCATTGCATCCGATTGGCCATAGAATCACCCATTTTGGTCCAAATGTTCCATGGAACCATTAAAAGTTCCAATGACCTTCCTGTGACCTCAGATAATCCCATTGCATCCGATTGGCCATAGAATCACCCATTTTGGTTCAAATGTTCCATGGAACCCATAAAAGTTCCAATGACCCGCCTATGACCTCATATAATCCCATTGCATCCGATTGGCCATAGAATCACCCATTTTGGTCCAAATGTTCCATGGAACCCATAAAAGTTCCAATGACCCGCCTATGACCTCAGATAATCCCATTGCATCCGATTGGCCATAGAATCACCCATTTTGGTCCAAATGTTCCATGGAACCCATAAAAGTTCCAATGACCCGCCTATGACCTCAGATAATCCCATTGCATCCGATTGGCCATAGAATCACCCATTTTGGTCCAAATGTTCCATGGAACCCATAAAAGTTCCAATGACCCACCTATGACCTCAGATAATCCCATTGCATCCGATTGGCCATAGAATCACCCATTTTGGTCCAAATGTTCCATGGAACCCATAAAAGTTCCAATGACCCGCCTATGACCTCAGATAATCCCATTGCATCCGATTGGCCATAGAATCACCCATTTTGGTCCAAATGTTCCATGGAACCCATAAAAGTTCCAATGACCCGCCTATGACCTCAGATAATCCCATTGCATCCGATTGGCCATAGAATCACCCATTTTGGTCCAAATGTTCCATGGAACCCATAAAAGTTCCAATGACCCACCTATGACCTCAGATAATCCCATTGCATCCGATTGGCCATAGAATCACCCATTTTGGTCCAAATGTTCCATGGAACCCATAAAAGTTCCAATGACCCGCCTATGACCTCAGATAATCCCATTGCATCCGATTGGCCATAGAATCACCCATTTTGGTCCAAATGTTCCATTGAACCCATAAAAGTTCCAATGACCCGCCTATGACCTCAGATAATCCCATTGCATCCGATTGGCCATAGAATCATCCATTTTGGTCCAAATGTTCCATGGAACCCATAAAAGTTCCAATGACCCGCCTATGACCTCAGATAATCCCATTGCATCCGATTGGCCATAGAATCATCCATTTTGGTCCAAATGTTCCATGGAACCCATAAAAGTTCCAATGACCCGCCTATGACCTCAGATAATCCCATTGCATCCGATTGGCCATAGAATCACCCATTTTGGTCCAAATGTTCCATGGAACCCATAAAAGTTCCAATGACCCGCCTATGACCTCAGATAATCCCATTGCATCCGATTGGCCATAGAATCACCCATTTTGGTCCAAATGTTCCATGGAACCCATAAAAGTTCCAATGACCCGCCTATGACCTCAGATAATCCCATTGCATCCGATTGGCCATAGTATCACCCATTTTGGTCCAAATGTTCCATGGAACCCATTAAAGTGATAATGACCCGCCTGTGACCTTGATAATCCCATTGCATCCGAATGGCCATAGAATCACCCATTTTGGTCCAAATGTTCCATGGAACCCATAAAAGTTCCAATGACCCGCCTATGACCTCAGATAATCCCATTGCATCCGATTGGCCATAGAATCACCCATTTTGGTCCAAATGTTCCATGGAACCCATAAAAGTTCCAATGACCCACCTATGACCTCAGATAATCCCATTGCATCCGATTGGCCATAGAATCACCCATTTTGGTCCAAATGTTCCATGGAACCCATAAAAGTTCCAATGACCCGCCTATGACCTCAGATAATCCCATTGCATCCGATTGGCCATAGAATCACCCATTTTGGTCCAAATGTTCCATTGAACCCATAAAAGTTCCAATGACCCGCCTATGACCTCAGATAATCCCATTGCATCCGATTGGCCATAGAATCATCCATTTTGGTCCAAATGTTCCATGGAACCCATAAAAGTTCCAATGACCCGCCTATGACCTCAGATAATCCCATTGCATCCGATTGGCCATAGAATCATCCATTTTGGTCCAAATGTTCCATGGAACCCATAAAAGTTCCAATGACCCGCCTATGACCTCAGATAATCCCATTGCATCCGATTGGCCATAGAATCATCCATTTTGGTAGAAATGTTCCATGGAACCCATAAAAGTTCCAATGACCCATCTCTGACCTCAGATAATCCCATTGCATCCGATTGGCCATAGAATCATCCATTTTGGTCCAAATGTTGCTTCAACCAATAAAAGTTCCAATGACTCCCCTGTCACCTCCATGGAATCCATGGAATCCATTAAAGTGATAATGACCCGCCTGTGACCTTGATAATCCCATTGCATCCGAATGGCCATAGAATCATCCATTTTTTGTCCAAATTCTCCATGGAATCCATTAAAGTGCCAGTGATCTGCCTGTGACCTTGATAATTCCATTGCATTCGATTGGCCATAGAATCATCCATTTTGGTAGAAATGTTCCATGGAACCCATAAAAGTTCCAATGACCCGCCTATGACCTCAGATAATCCCATTGCATCCGATTGGCCATAGAATCACCCATTTTGGTCCAAATGTTCCATGGAACCCATAAAAGTTCCAATGACCCGCCTATGACCTCAGATAATCCCATTGCATCCGATTGGCCATAGAATCACCCATTTTGGTCCAAATGTTCCATGGAACCCATAAAAGTTCCAATGACCCGCCTATGACCTCAGATAATCCCATTGCATCCGATTGGCCATAGAATCACCCATTTTGGTCCAAATGTTCCATGGAACCCATAAAAGTTCCAATGACCCGCCTATGACCTCAGATAATCCCATTGCATCCGATTGGCCATAGAATCACCCATTTTGGTCCAAATGTTCCATGGAACCCATAAATAATCCAATGACCCGCCTATGACCTCAGATAATCCCATTGCATCCGATTGGCCATAGAATCACCCATTTTGGTCCAAATGTTCCATGGAACCCATAAATAATCCAATGACCCGCCTATGACCTCAGATAATCCCATTGCATCCAATTGGCCATAGAATCACCCATTTTGGTCCAAATGTTCCATGGAACCCATAAAAGTTCCAATGACCCGCCTATGACCTCAGATAATCCCATTGCATCCGATTGGCCAAAGAATCACCCATTTTGGTCCAAATGTTCCATGGAACCCATAAAAGTTCCAATGACCCGCCTATGACCTCAGATAATCCCATTGCATCCGATTGGCCATAGAATCACCCATTTTGGTCCAAATGTTCCATGGAACCCATAAAAGTTCCAATGACCCGCCTATGACCTCAGATAATCCCATTGCATCCGATTGGCCATAGAATCACCCATTTTGGTCCAAATGTTCCATGGAACCCATAAAAGTTCCAATGACCCGCCTATGACCTCAGATAATCCCATTGCATCCGTTTGGCCATAGAATCATCCATTTTGGTCCAAATGTTCCATGGAACCCATAAAAGTTCCAATGACCCGCCTATGACCTCAGATAATCCCATTGCATCCGATTGGCCATACAATCACCCATTTTGGTCCAAATGTTCCATGGAACCCATAAAAGTTCCAATGACCCGCCTATGACCTCAGATAATCCCATTGCATCCGATTGGCCATAGAATCACCCATTTTGGTCCAAATGTTCCATGGAACCCATAAAAGTTCCAATGACCCGCCTATGACCTCAGATAATCCCATTGCATCCGTTTGGCCATAGAATCATCCATTTTGGTCCAAATGTTCCATGGAACCCATAAAAGTTCCAATGACCCGCCTATGACCTCAGATAATCCCATTGCATCCGATTGGCCATACAATCACCCATTTTGGTCCAAATGTTCCATGGAACCCATAAAAGTTCCAATGACCCGCCTATGACCTCAGATAATCCCATTGCATCCGATTGGCCATAGAATCATCCATTTTGGTCCAAATGTTCCATGGAACCCATAAAAGTTCCAATGACCCGCCTATGACCTCAGATAATCCCATTGCATCCGATTGGCCATAGAATCATCCATTTTGGTCCAAATGTTCCATGGAACCCATAAAAGTTCCAATGACCCGCCTATGACCTCAGATAATCCCATTGCATCCGATTGGCCATAGAATCATCCATTTTGGTAGAAATGTTCCATGGAACCCATAAAAGTTCCAATGACCCATCTCTGACCTCAGATAATCCCATTGCATCCGATTGGCCATAGAATCATCCATTTTGGTCCAAATGTTGCTTCAACCAATAAAAGTTCCAATGACTCCCCTGTCACCTCCATGGAATCCATGGAATCCATTAAAGTGATAATGACCCGCCTGTGACCTTGATAATCCCATTGCATCCGAATGGCCATAGAATCATCCATTTTTTGTCCAAATTCTCCATGGAATCCATTAAAGTGCCAGTGATCTGCCTGTGACCTTGATAATTCCATTGCATTCGATTGGCCAAGCATAACGCAAAAATAGTTGAAAATTCAAACGTAACGAAAAAAAGTTGAAAATTCAACCATAACGCAAAAAATAGTTGAAAATTCAAACGTAACGAAAAATAGTTGAAATTTGACTTTACCCCCTAATATAATTTCTTTATATGCAAATCGATTCTAAAGGAGTAAACTCCAATAAACTCCAATAAAAAACAATAACGCAGAAAACTAATAAAGCTAAGAGCGCAGTGTTCAAACTCTTATTGAACACTTTCGTCGTTGAAGTCGTCGCATGCTGGCTGCTTACGTTAAACAAATATTGAGCAAATGTTTGCTTAATACTGAGCTCTTGTAGGCGTGTTAAGGGGCGTGAATGCGGTTGAAGAGTTAGTTTAACAGTTACAGTACACCCTGCAACACTACCCATAGAAAATAAAATAACGCATGGTAAAGTGTTCTTAATATAATTCCAAGAACATTTTACCATATAAAACCCATGTTTGCTATTTTATGACACACTTATGTCGCAAACATGCCACACTCTTTTTAGTCACAACTTGTGCGGCAATATTAAATTACAAAATCTAAATCAATATTGAAATTGCTTACAGATTGCTCAAGTGAATTCTTTCGAAACCACTTGAGTAACCAAAAACTAAGTCAGCCAACACAAGAACATTCTACTGCCCTAGCTAAATTCCATGGAAAGAAGCGCAGGCAGAATTGTGCAAGCGAGTCAGTCGTTCACTTATCGACCTAGTTCGATTCTTAAGAAAGAAGCGCAGGCAAATTTGCGCTAGTGAACACATGCTGACCAATCATCGCTTGATGAAAGCGAAAGCAAAACATCGACTTAAAGAATTTATTTTGAACCAATAGCAATGGAAAGAAAGTGTTATACGGAATTTGCGTCACTTTCTTTCCCATCAAAACTATCTGCTAAAAGAGCAGAAGAGTTAGTTTGAGACTTCGAAGTATAACAATTAAGTAACTATAAATACTAGAGTTAAGAGTATTTTTAAGCAGTTAACAAGTTTAGTTGAAAAATAAAAGATCATAAGTAATCTCCAACACTTTGTGCGTTGTTAATTAAACAAAAGTTAAAACTGGCGCAGTCGGCAGGATTGTCAAAGCAAATAAATTTTATTTTTATTTTTGCGTGCATTTTAATGCTTCAACGACAATCAAAACGAACCCTGAAGCAAAAATTTGCTTTTCATCAAGATTAACTTTGAAAGATCAAAGCTTTTCACACCAAATCAACGAAAATCTACAAAATTGTGCAGACATAACGAGAGATTCTTTTTCTCTATCACAACGAACCATACTTTGGAAGACCAAAGTATTGCAACAGCAAGGAGAACATAGGATTGTTCCCATCGACATCATATATAAAGTACAAAGTGCGAGAACGAAGCCTGCAGGAACCCCATGCCATTATTCGGTGACGACGAAGACACCTGGGACTTTTCAGAAAGCGAGCAATTTCAGCAATACCTGCGAGACAGAGCGAACAAACAAGAGAAAGACAGGTCAACTAAACTCCTACCAACATTACCAAGGCCAAAACCAACAGCAACAGCCGTAGTGAAACCTACCTTTCGGAAACAGTAAGATCAATTTGCCTCACTTGATTATCATTACTATTATTTTGTTATTATATTAAGTTCATAGAGTAAGAAAACATTATTATCATTAAGCTTATTTGCATATTTGAACTATTTTTAGTACATTCGTTTAACCGATTTAATTTTAAACTAAATTCTTGTTTGTGAATAAAAATGACTGCTCCTACTCCACTCTCTGTGTCAATAAACCCAGTTAAATATTTAAATTCACTCCCAGAATTTGATGGGAAAATTAAAGATTTACAAACTTTTTTAACACTGATAGACAGAATACACCCATTCCTACAAACATTCGACGATACTTCACAGCTTCTCTTCTCTGACATAATTAAAAGTAAACTTAAAGGGAAGGCACAAGAAATCCTCGAAATTAATTATCAGGCTACATTATGGGTGGATATAAAAAACATTTTACAGAACAATTTTGGTGACCGGTTATCTTGCGACGAACTTTACGATGAACTAAGGGCAACCACCTTTAAAACAAATAGTTTAGAATTTTTTAATGAAATTAAAACCAAACTTAGACGACTGAATAATAAAACTTTGGTTATAATGGGAGAAGGAAGCGTATCAAATCAATGTGCTGAAAACAACAGACGCACCGCTCTTAATTTATTTAAAAGTAAAATTCCAGAGCCAATGAAAACTATACTGACTTGTAGGAATCCAACAAGTTTAGAATCCGCAATGGATATCCTTTTCCAAGCTGGATACGCACATTTGAATGGTATTCAAAATACGAGATCAAATAACACAACAACATATAGACCTCAACAAGGCCATCAAATAAGACAAAACAATTTTAATGCAAATTACCACGGAACAAATACACGACAGAATTTCCCTAACAAACGACAACAAAATAATTTCCAAGCACAACAACATACTAACAACTATAACAGACGACAACAAAATAACTTCCAAGCACAACAACATACTAATAACTATAACCGACAACAACACAGTAATTTCCAAACACAACAACATTATAACAATACAAGTAACAGACAATACAATCCGAACCTTGAAGCAAATGACAGTAGGCAACCAGCCCCTGAACCTATGGACGTTAATAACATTGAAACCCTAAATTTTCCTTCACACGCCTCGGAGGAAAATTACCATATATAAAAATAAAAACAAAATTAGGATATCTGGATCTTATAATTGACACTGGTGCAACTAACTCAATTCTAAATCCAAATATCTGCAATCCAAAATGGAATATTCCATCTGAAAATATTTCCATTAAAACACTACAACATACAATTACTATCAGAGAAAAGGTTAAAATACCAACATTTAGAGAATTCGAAGACCCAGACGGAACGCTAGAATTCATAATTTGCAAATTTCATGACCAATACGATGGCTTAATAGGAAACGATATCCTGAGGCATTATAAAGCAAAAATCGATTACTCAATCCCAGAAGTAATCATAAACAATAAACCATTACCTATTCATTTTCATGAACACAACGATGAAAATAAAGTAAACTTAATTTTTAACATAGAAAATGGTTTAGTTTTGCTAGAGGAAAAGAAATGCACTAACGGGGAAACAATAATTGAAAAGGGAATTTACAATATAGAAAATTTTAAAACTGAGGTAAAAACTAAAGCATTATGCAAAGGTGAAATTCGAGTAAAAGATACCGAAATAACTAAAATTACAACGGAAAACTTTTGCGTATACAACGAGAAGCCATGGTGGGATGCGCTTATTGGAAAAATCAGGCGAGAACATCTAAATTCAGAGGAACATCAGGAGCTACTCAAATGCTTAAAAAAATATAAAGATATATTTTTTCAAGAAGGAACAAATTTAACCGGCACAAACGCAATAAAACATAAAATTCGAACCACTAATGACATTCCAATTCACACAAAATCGTATAGGTACCCCTACATTCATAAGAATGAAGTAGACAAGCAAATAAAAGAGATGCTGGATAGCCAAATAATTCGGCCCAGCAATTCTCCTTACAATGCGCCTATATGGATTGTGCCAAAGAAATCCGATTCTAGTGGAAGGGAAAAATGGAGATTAGTTATTGACTATCGAAAACTAAATGAAGTAACGATCGATGACAAATACCCAATCCCGAATATTGATGAAATACTAGATAAATTGGGAAGATGCCAATATTTTACTACCCTCGATTTAGCGAAGGGGTTTCACCAAATCGATATTGCAGAGGAAGATATACACAAAACCGCGTTCAGCGTAGAAGGAGGTCACTACGAATTTCTCAGAATGCCCTTTGGTTTAAAAACGGCCCCAGCAACGTTCCAGCGCCTAATGAACAACATCTTGGGCGAACTTATTAACAAAATATGTCTCGTCTACCTGGACGATATCATAATTTTCTCTACATCATTGCAGGAACATATAAATTCACTAAATTTGGTTTTTGAACGACTAAAACAAGCTAACTTAAAGGTTCAGTTAGATAAATGCGAGTTTCTAAAGAGGGAAACAGAGTTCCTCGGACACATTGTTACGCCCAATGGAATAAAACCAAATCCTAAGAAGATAGACTGTGTAATGAAATTCCCAATTCCAAAAACCCCAAAGCAAATTAAATCATTTCTAGGCTTAACAGGTTACTACCGTAAATTTATCAAAGATTATTCAAGAATAGCAAAACCAATGACTCAATTCCTAAAAAAGAATTCCAAAATCAACATAGAAAATCCTCAGTATATTCACAGTTTTGAAACACTAAAACGATTACTGACCAATGATCCAATTCTACAGTACCCCGATTTCAACAAAAAATTCACAGTTACAACAGACGCTAGCAACTACGCACTGGGTGCAGTCCTTTCACAAGACAACCACCCACTATGCTTCGCCAGTCGTACGCTTAACGCCCACGAAATCAATTACAGTACGATAGAAAAAGAGCTACTAGCTATAATTTGGGCAACCAAATACTTTAGGCCCTATATTTTCGGACGAAAGTTCTTTATCGAAACGGATCACAAACCATTAACGTGGCTTTTTTCAATAAAAGAGCCTAATTCCAAATTGGTCAGATGGAGGCTAAAATTGTCGGAATTTGACTACGTAATTAAATACAAAAAAGGAACAAAAAATAGCAATGCCGACGCATTGTCCAGAATTGAGCCTGCAAATGTAAACACACTGGAACTAAATTCTCCAACGATAAAAGAAGGCACGGCACCCATCAACTTGTTTAAAAATCAAATCATAATAAGAAAAATTACATCCGGCTCAGCAAGAACAAGAAGCAAGGAAATATTCAAAAATCTGAGAAAAACTATCGAAATCAAGGAACTTGACCGAAACACAGCAATCATTATCTTTAAAAATCACTTTAAGCCCGCACACTTAAATGGTTTTATGATAGACGAAGAATTCTTCCCAATGTTTAAAAATATATATGAAGAACTCTTCCCTAACCTTAAAATGATAAGATGTTTTCAGAAATTAGAGGATATACAGGACGAAACCAAACTTATCGAAACTATAGAAAAAGAACATTTATCTAAGAACCATAGAGGTATACTAGAAGTTTTTGAAGAACTGAAAACCCAAATTTATAACCCCAAACTAAAATTAAGAATAACTCAATTTATAAATAATTGTGAAATATGTGCTCTCGAGAAATACGAAAGGAAACCACCAAAAGTCCCCTATAAAATTACTGAAACACCCTCCAAGCCAAGAGAAATAATACACATCGATGTCTTCTACACATTAAATAAACAACTATTTATGACAACAATAGATAAATTCACAAAATTTGCAGCAGCATTCAAAATTGATGGAAGAACTTGGACAGAATTTAAACTAAAACTAATGCAATACATAAGTACTTACGGCAAAGTGGAAAAAATAGTAGTAGATAATGAGTTAGGTTTTAAAGCTATCCCAATACAGCAGTTCTTAAGAGACGAAAACATCACAATACACTACACATCCAACAGCAACCATAACTCAAATGCAGACGTTGAACGGTTGCATAACACTATAAACGAGCATATAAGATTGTTGAGACATGATGAGCGAAACGAGGACGAAACTATTGAAGAAAAGATACTTCGAACAATTAGCTACTACAACAATACTATTCACAGCACTACAAAAGTCAAACCAATTGACTTCTTAAACGGAAAAATCCACGAAAGTAAATATCCCGAAATTCACGAACTAATATTGAAAAAAAAGGAAAGATACATAAACAAACTGAACAAATGTAGAACGGATGTACAGCTAACCGAAGGAATTAATTTAGTGAAAGAAATAAGAGGAGGAAAAAACCATAGGAAATCTAGGAAAATAGTTGCAAGAAAAATCGATGACGAACATTTAGAAAACACACGAACGGGGCACAAGTATTACAAAACACACATAAAACAAAATAGGAAATACCAAAATAAGGAAAGTCCTACTATAAAAAGCAAATAATAAACAAAGACCTTTTTCAGATGACACCCCTGGTAATGTTTATAATCTTCACAACAACCGCAGCAAAAATAATCGACATCCAAGATCTGAACAACAACAATGGACAGTGACGACGAGGTACAAATAACTAACTCAATAAAAACTCTAAGTGACAGCAAAGAAATTATAGAGGGAAAAATTAATAAATTGACATACTTAAACAATTTCCTATCCGATCAAATTCAAAATATTACAACACACATTAATCACCAACAAGCTCGCATCGGACTTTATTTTAATAGTTTCAAAAACGTATTACAGAACAAAATTGCAAGCCTAGAGGACGAAATAACATTTATGGGACAGGTATACCAATTAAATAATGACATTTCTCTTCTGCAAGACCACGTAAACGACATCGGACAAATAATTTTTTCTAGTAAACTCGGAATAATTCCTACGGACATACTGACTAAAACAGAACTCGATCTTATAATGGATTTCAATAGCTATACCAATATTAAAGTATCAGTAGCAATTCAAACCGATACTATAATTGTAATCCTCCTTATACCCAACTACTCTAAGGGCCCTCTGTCTAAAATTACTCTGGAACCAATTCCCAACATATACAACAAGTCAATTTTATTGAAAAATTACAATATCCTTGTAGACTCAGAAAATAATGTTTATGAAGACTTCATTAAAGAAAACCTCAAGAAAAATTTAGTACGCATTTATGACGAATGCTTAAACAATATTTTCAACTTCAAAGAGGCACAATGCGAAATGCAAACACTAAAACAAGAAAACGTATCTGAAATTTTCCCGGGCATATTAATTTTCAAAAATTTCTATTCATTGTCATTTTCTCATAATTGCAGTAAGGTTAAAATAAAAATTAGAGGAACTTTCCTAGTAAAATTCGAAAATTGTGAAATAACTGTGCTTAATAAAACATACACAAATGTTAAACTTAAAGTCTATGATAATTTTATTTTGCCAAATGCAATAACAAAAATTAAAGGAAGTTCCAATGCTACTCTACTTTCCGACATAAAACTAGAATCATTATATATCAAACAAATTGAACACGAACAAAACCTAGACAAAATAATATTTGAAAATAAGAAAACAAAAATTGTAAACGTAAGCACAAACATTATAATAATTGTTGTAATATTAATTTTAATATCCTTTGTATTATACAAGAAAAAAAGTACAACAATTCAAATTTCGTCGGAGCCTCAAACTAACGGTGGGGGAGTTACAGTACACCCTGCAACACTACCCATAGAAAATAAAATAACGCATGGTAAAGTGTTCTTAATATAATTCCAAGAACATTTTACCATATAAAACCCATGTTTGCTATTTTATGACACACTTATGTCGCAAACATGCCACACTCTTTTTAGTCACAACTTGTGCGGCAATATTAAATTACAAAATCTAAATCAATATTGAAATTGCTTACAGATTGCTCAAGTGAATTCTTTCGAAACCACTTGAGTAACCAAAAACTAAGTCAGCCAACACAAGAACATTCTACTGCCCTAGCTAAATTCCATGGAAAGAAGCGCAGGCAGAATTGTGCAAGCGAGTCAGTCGTTCACTTATCGACCTAGTTCGATTCTTAAGAAAGAAGCGCAGGCAAATTTGCGCTAGTGAACACATGCTGACCAATCATCGCTTGATGAAAGCGAAAGCAAAACATCGACTTAAAGAATTTATTTTGAACCAATAGCAATGGAAAGAAAGTGTTATACGGAATTTGCGTCACTTTCTTTCCCATCAAAACTATCTGCTAAAAGAGCAGAAGAGTTAGTTTGAGACTTCGAAGTATAACAATTAAGTAACTATAAATACTAGAGTTAAGAGTATTTTTAAGCAGTTAACAAGTTTAGTTGAAAAATAAAAGATCATAAGTAATCTCCAACACTTTGTGCGTTGTTAATTAAACAAAAGTTAAAACTTTTAACCAGCATCAACCGAAACCGAAGCAACAAATAAAACAACAAAAAAATCGACAAAAAACTAAGAGAAAAATGAAGTGTTCAGGATTTCAACACTTTCCAATAACATTCATTCACGCCTTTGCCAAAGGACTTGAGGCATTTGTCATGTCTGCCCGTTGCCCGCTGACCGCTGTTTCTGCCATTCAACATTGCCGCTGCTGCCGCCATCGTTGTTCGACTTCGACTTTGTGCGCTAAAGGAAATAATTAAAAAAGTTGCAATATTAAAACGTTCGCCAAAGCCAAGCGTTGCCAAATAGTGTACCACTCTGGGTGTAGATTGGCGGGCGAGGGAGTGGTTTTGTAGAGCGCTCCGGGCATTTTTGGCAATGATGATAAAGAAAGTGTCATTCATTCGTTCAATCGTATACAACGTCCCTCATTGTTATTGTTGCTGCGCTACTAATATTGCTGCTGCTGCTGTTGTTCTTGTTGTTGTTGTTGTTGCCGTTGTTCGTGATCACTTGCTTTGGCTACTAGCTTCAGTTACTGCTGCTTCATATTGAACTCGTGTTGAATATTTTTATAGTTTTTGTTTTTCTTGTTGTTTTTGTTGTTGTTGTGTTGGCTTTAGTTGCTGTTTGTGCCAGTTTCAACAATTGTATATGTTTGGCTTTTATCCTTGCTGTGAATATTGATGATGATGTTGGCTGTCGTTGCCTTTGATTGCCAATTGGATATATTGTATGCCTGCAGGACATTGCAATGAAAGCCTTTCTTTGGCAGATTTTTAAAGAGAATGATTTTAATAAAGCTCATTTCATTTCAACTATATTTATATACATATGTACATATATGTAAAAAGCATAATAAATAGGCAGAGCAAAAAGTCATAAAGTTGTTGGCACAACATATGTTTCAGCAACATGTTAATTGAAATAATATATCAACTGCAGTGCTGATAAATGCCAATTGACGACAACATTTTGTATGTTAATAATCATGTGTCATATTTTTGGTTATTGCATTTAAATTAACTATGGGCTATTCTACAAAGCAGACAATTAATATTTATTTGATATTCAAATACATGCATGTCAAACTGCTTGCCCGCAACTGTTTGCTCAGTTAATGTCTACCACAATTAGCAACATTAATACTGACAGCATCTGTTGCACGCATTGAATGCTGCCGACTCTGTTGATACTGATGATAAATAAGCTATACTGTATAGAAGACGCTGTGCCAATTGAGTGACACAGTTTTATATTCTTAAGAAACCAGTATAAAGCAGAAAAAAAAAACACGTTAATTGACATATTAGAATAAATACATCGATAGCAATCTTGCAATTCATCCCTGAAAATCCTGATAACAGTGACATGCTTATAAGAGATCTTATATCTATGAATCAAATGATAATGAACAATTTTAGTACAATTATTAATTGGATGTTACTTGTGGCGGTCGAGGTCATGAGCGCTAAGTGTATGGTTTGCGAGCCAATGAATCCGGAGTTCAATCCTTACCGCAGGGAAAGGCTTTTTCAGTAGAAATAATTTTTTCTGTGCGACCGATATCTCTCAGCAGACAATGGCGAATCCCAGAAAGTAAACAATGCCAAGTAAGGCTTCTTGAGAACATCTACATTCGTCGTTCAGAGTCGGAATACAACATGAAGGTCTAGTTCTCGATCAACTGCGCACAGTTCGACCTCATTGCTTGTTTAGTTTGTTTGACAAGAAAGAACGTATATATCTGCAAATATGTCGAAAATATATCATAAATCAACAAATAATTAATTCTTCTTCTTTTTCTAAACATGCAAACAAAATTACTCTCTTAGAATATGTCCCAATTTCAAAGCTCTTTCACCTCAAGAAAGAGTGAAATTTGTTCAACAGAACAAGTATTGTTTGGACTGCCTGGCATATTCTCATTTAAATAGCCATTACAAAATTTAATTTTCTTGACTCCATCATTCAATGCTGCATGCTCAAACTCCAAATGATAGTAAACAAAGTGACAATATATACCCTCAACGTCAAGAAATCGCTCTATAAACTCTTTGCATGTTCAAGCATTGGGACCAAATAATGTTTTTAAGCCGGATCCTTCTCATTTACTATCCGAAAATGTAGCAGAACTGTCCTCTCCCTTTGCAGCATATTAACATCTTGGGAAACTATTTACTTTACGAACGCTTATGGATCAAGGATCTCAAAAAACTTTCACAACCGAAAAAGTTCAAGATTGCCCTGCATTGCCAACAATAAAACTACTGACCAATTGCAATATTGTTGGTAGCTCGAAAAAGATTTGTTCGTTCCATCTCGTAACAAAATGCCTTAAGTTTCAACTCAACGTCCAAGCAATAGTGCTCCCTAAATTGACCAATTTCCTGCCTTCATATCCTATGCTTAAACCTAATTTGAAAGAACTCGAAAGCATAGAGCTCGCCAATTCTAGCTATTATATCCCAGCACAAATAGACCTGGTATTAGGAAGTGATGTCATCCCACATATCATGCACGACGGAATACAAACCAACATATTTGGAAGCCTTTTGGCTCAGAAAACTGTGTTCGGTTGGTTTTTCAGCGGCCCTCTTGTCTCTGAATTGGCCTCTTCTTCAAATGCTTATGCATTTTCGACGTATGTCGCGAATACTTGCGAAACTCCTCTGAGTGAAGTTGATCAAAAATTCTGTGAAATTGAAGAGATTCCCGAATCACGCCCAATCTCTGAAGAAGATGCTTACTGCGAAGAATTTTATAAAAGTACTACTTTTCGGCAGCTGAATGTACGATATGTGGTCCGCCTCCCATTGAAGAAAAACTTCCCTTCTGCTCTTGTTTCGGCTCTTGTTATCCTCGATATATCGCTTTAAAGCAATATATCGAGGTTGAAGCACTTTAAAGAAAAAACCGGAGTTGCAAGGTCAGTACAAGGAAGTAGTCACCGAGTATCTGACAGCAAATCACATGCACATCCGGCTCGAAGGACCATGCAAAAATGCTGGAAAAATAAGCGATTTGGAACATTAAAAAATTTCGGGATTTTTATTTTCCTGGGATTTCGACTAAAATCCAGCCGAAATAGATATAACTAGATCGAGATTGCTTTCAAATAAGCTCCGAAGGAGTGAAGGCGTTTTATTAATAAAACAAAGAATTTTGCTAGATCCCAATAAACCAAACGAATTTGCCTCGAATTCGAAGTGAATCCGAGATCTCGGACATTTACTTCGAAAACGAAGTTTGAAAATGTTTTGCTAATGAACCCAAGGGCGGGAGAAATGCACATTTCATTCTCGAAACGAGATTTTTTATCATAATCGAATCACTACCGAAGCGAGAATTTCAACATTAGCAAATCGTTTTCGAATAATTTTGGCAATTTTTTTTTAAATTACATTTTTTTAATATATCGAGCCATAACCGCGAAAAAGATGTAACCATCAAAACTAAAATTTCAATGGAACAGATTTCTTTTAATTATTTTCGACTTAAGATATTTAGTAACGACAATTTTTTTACACAATCTAAACAAATAAATAATTAAATTATTATAATAACTTTTATTTTATAATAATAAATTGTTGATAATGAAATAAATTGTTAGTTTTGATAAGAAAACAAATTTTTGTAAATTGCTGGTAACATCTTTTTCGCGGTTATGGCTCGATATTTGTGTCTTCCGTAAATCGATTATTATGATAAAAGATTATAAGATTATTGTTGTTATAAAAAAACAAAAAAAAAAATTACATGTTAAGGACTTGTACCCACGTTCCCCGGATGCCAGTCTCCTACGTTATCCTCTAGCCTATCGCACTTGATATTTCAATGCTGCGTAATTTGCTTCATTATGAAAACAAGCGTTTGAGGAAGTGGGTTCGACTCCCAGCTCAGACAAAAAATTTATCAGTATTTTTTTTTGCTTTTGGTGTTTTTTCTCTATTTTTTAAAAAAATCTGAAGGGAATTTAAAAACAAAAAAATCAATGTTGCCGATGATTGATTGCAGATATATACAAATTTATTTTATTTTACGAGATTGCGGACTCGTTTCGAATTCGAATCGAATACGAGGTATCTAATCCGAGTTCTCGGTTTCATTACTAATTCGAAACTAAACCGAGTACGCTATGTGGTTTATTGGGATATGAATAATTGACAATTTTATTATAAATGTATATGTATGAGCATGAGTTTACATATTTATGTATACGAATACTGAGTACCTTACCCTTCAGTGGTTGCTTTTAGAAGAGAGCAAGAATTACATTTTTTTTTGTTAGCTTAAAGGAAGCTCAACTATAACTTAAGCTAGGTTTAATATAAGGCAAGTTCGAAAAAAGGTAGTAGCAACAACTACAGTAGTTTATAAAAATTTGAAATTAAGAAAGTATTCATTTAAAATGGTTAATTTATGGTTAATTTATGCTAATTTTATATAGCTGTATGCATTCTTTTCGATATACAAATAAAAAAAAAAATGTGGATGGCTTGCGACGTCGAAAGCATGTATAAATAAAAGTACTTGCTTTCAATGTGGATACATTTTTTTGTAACTTTTGTTGTTTTGAAGATATACCCTGTTTTATGAGGTCTTTAACGTTACACACTTTGGAAGTGAGTTTCAAGATAGAAACATAGTAAACATAGTAAAGAAACATAGTAGGACCAAATCAACAACTAAAATTGAAATAATGAAAAAAATATGTTGTCTTTTCTTCTAGAATTCTTCTAGAAAGCCTATATGTGTGATCTTTAACGTTACACCTTCATACCTTTTTTGTTTATATTTTTTCATGTGCAACCAGACAAAAAAGCGTGAAAAAAGAAACTTTTTCTGATGACATAAAATAGTATAAAAGAACGGAATGGTTGTATCAAATTTTATGCATTTTTGGCATTCCAGTTGTTCTAAGAAATCATGGAGAAGTAGTCAAATGTTTTCATGTAAAAGTTATGAAAATTCAAAAGAAATAACAAAATAGTTACAAATTTTTCGAAAAGGGCTTGTATGTTTTTATGGTTCAACATAACGTACCGCTTATTTCAACATGACATGTTTCAAATAAATATACTCTTAAGGTGCTATAAAGAACATATTCAAAAAAGACGCTGTTGGTGGAAGTCATGTCAGCCGGCTCTACTCTGTTTAAAAAAATTTCTTTTATAGCCAAATAGTGTTTAAATAATTCCTCAAGTTTGAAATCTTAAGTCTTATTATTTATACCAAAAATTATTCAAAAAAAACGATATTTAATCAATTAATACTATTTCGTACACAATGACATAAACGTTAAACTGATTTCGAAAAGTTTTATTTTTAAATTTTATAAGTATTCGAACTATTTTTAGTTGAATACAATATTCTTAGATGCGATTTTGTAAAAAAAATCTTTACGTAAAGCTAATGTTTCTCTTACAAAACAAAGCCAAAAATGCACCAGTGCGCAATTTTATGTAAAATAACAACCAATTACGTTAACTACCACTTAAAGAAAACCCAATTTTGTTCTATTTAATACAAGTTCTGCAAACTGTGCTTAAACTGCTTCATGTCTGTCATAAAATACTTGAAATTCTACGCTCAAATAACCTGAAAATTTTCCACACTTTATTCTATAGTCTTTTGACGTACACTAGCTGCGCCCTGAATTCTGAATTTCTTAATCAAATTAAAAAGAAGACCAACAAAACGAATGGACAACAAATTTTATTTTTCCACACTCAGCTTCTTCAGTTTCCAGGTCAAATAAAACCAACAAATCATTCATCATTTTTCGAAGTGGAGTTCAGGTTGGCATTTGTTTTTTTTCTTTATATTTTAGTTTTATAACTGGAGCTGGTTTTTTCTGTTTTTCGTTTTCTTCTTTCAAATTGTTTACACATAAGACTAGAAATCAGCACAAGGAAAAAAAAGGCCAAATATGTGTCAAAAGTGCTGCTGGCCAAATAAGTGTGTAAATGTGTGAGTGTTTTTTTTTGCTAGATATCTCTAGATACCTGTGCGTGCTCGAATGTTTTTTTTGCCTGCCAGTGTTTGTCTGTTTTTTCATATCATTTTAATATGATTTCGGAAAAACACTAAAAATAAAGTTACCAACTTTGGTGGAAAAAAAAAACAAAAATAAAGTAGTTGTGGGCACATTTGTTCCCTAGGTATTTGAGGAGAATATGAAAGTTTATTTGTAATACGCAGTTTCTTATGCTATAAATATTCTGTGATATTTTTTAAATAGTTGAGAAATTTGTGAGTTTGTAATAGTCACAGGATACTTTGCTATAGTTGTTATGCAAGCAAAGTCGTAGATTCTCTGTTGGATTTAAACTAAACTGAAATGTATAGAGGGGAGGAAGCAGCTGGCACTACGGTGCCCCCCCCCCCACACACACATTCACACTTGCACTCTCTCCACCATTTGGCTAGTCAATTCAGCAAAAGTACTAAAAATTTGCTCAATTTAAATTTGCTGACCATAACGTTTGTGGGTTCAACCTCACGGGAGCGCAATGAGCAGTTGGTCGTTCGGTCGGTTGGACGGTCGGTTGGTTGGTTGGTGGTTTGGTAGCAGAATCGGTTTCGATTTCCTTTTCTATTTAAGCAGAGACAGCGTTTTCATGCCTCGTTGAGAGCGAGCGGGTGGTGCTTGGTACGTGTTTGAAGTGTTTTTTTTTTAGGTGTTGTTTTTTGTTATTTTACTTTTGTGTTTTATTTTTTCCTACCCATTTTTCAATGCAAAACGAGCGAAGCACATAAATCAACATTTAAAATCGAATTTCGAAAAATGTAAAGCAAAATAATAGAGGCAAGTAGTAGAGGCAAAAGTGGAATGGCAACAACAACAATAACACAACGAATACGTAATAGCGACGGACAGATTAACATAAATTTATTTGTATGTGTTTATTTGTGTGCGTTGATATGGGATTTCCATGCCATGATCTGCCGCTGATACCGACCCCGGGCCAACAGCCAGAAGACAACATAGTATTAGTGCATTAAGCTCTGTCTGTTCGTTTGTCTGTCTGTGTGCGTGTTTCTACGAAATATAGCCCATTTAAACACAACACAACTATATATATGTGTGTGTGTGTGTGTGTGTGTGTTTGTATGAGTTTCTGTGCTGGCGTTAATGGTGGCCTACAGTAATTTGTGCTTCAAAGGGACACACCTGCCTGTTTTTTTTTTCTATACCTTTTTTTTAGTTTTTTTTTGTTTTTTTTTTTTTGTTTTATATTTTGTTTGTGTCAAATATTCTTTCCTTTATCTTGTTTATTTTTGCTGTTATTTTGTTTATTTTAATGCTTGATTTTATTTTTGTTGTTGCTGTCACTGTTGTTGTTTTCCCCTGTTTAGCTCTGGCAAATGTGTGTATTTATCCACAAAGTCAATGACAAATCCCAAAGGATGAATTGCCGTTAAATAGGACATTGGGATTTGTGGGCATTTCAGCAGCTTTTTAAATTGATTTGTTAAACTTAAGCTGTTGGGGTAAAAGATCAGATCATGGGCTTTGATTTGTAAGTAACTTAATTGGAACAATACAAATAAAATTCAAACAAAAAAAAAGAAAAAAAAGAGTTCTACTCCACTAAAAGCAGTTTTTATGTCAACAATCAGTCGTTTGTAAGTTCATAAAAACATTCTATTTAATAAAATATCACTATGTTTTTTTTTTCGACAAAACTTCATCAATTTCATAAATAATGTCATAGATTGAGCTGCCAAAAAACGAATTGAAAGCATGATTGAAATTCAATAAAACCAACAATCCTTAAGCACACTTCAAATAAATGCCATGCATTTGTAAATCTCTGCGAGAAATAAATTTCTATGAAAAACCATTCGATACAGAAACAAAAAAAAAGAAAAAAACAAATGACAAAAAAAAAAAAACTAGTTATGAAAAAACAAACATATTCAATATTCGAATAACATGCAATTTGTATGATTTTGCCTCGGATCATGCAACAAGCAGCAACTTATAATCCGCTGCATGCAGCAATATATCGATTGCAATATTGCTGACATTACATGCCCATTAGGCTGGACCGAAATATGGCATATGTACCGTTATACATACAATGCACTGCATTCATTGTCGTTAACATTGGCGCGTGGTTGCGCAGAGAAGACAACACTTTGACATACAGCGTGCTTCAGTATGAACTCATTAAAATTAATATCAAAAAAACGATATAGTTCAAAGTTCAAATATACTAGTTCAGGCACTTCAATAGAAATTAGTCGATAATGAGCTAAACTTTTTGTAAAAATCTTTTGTTTTTATTTGGCTTCATTATTATTTTTTTTTTTTGCTTCGACTTGTGTCATTATTTCTGTCAACGTAAGAATAGAAAAATGTCTGGTTCTTTGCTGTTTTATTTTGTTTTAAAATAAAAATGTGTGCAGGAATTCCTTTCATTGGCTTGTACAACAATAAAACAGCCCACTTAAATACATAGTTGACTAAACGTGCGTTTTATTTATAATCACGATATAAAAATGAGGACTCGGATTGTGACGGATAACAATTGTTATTCTGAGCTTAAGAACCGTACCACCTAATTACTGACCACGATATTTTATGAGTTTGAGTAATTCTTAAAATAGGCTCTCTTTTAAAAACCTTTGTCACTAGTTAACAGTAAAACCAAATGGTAAACAACAAAATATATCAAACCAGTTGCTGCTGCCCATTAAAACAGATGTCCTGCCAAAAATATATTACAAACTGTCGAATATTTCTTAACTCGAGTGGCATGAGTTCGACAACCGAGGTGGGCGAAGATATAGTTTTAATATTTTATTTTCTTATTATTAAAGACCCAGTCGACAAGCAACTTCAACTCTAAGAAAAAGGTATCCGTAAAATAAGTGCCAGATTTTTCACTCAAAGCAATCACAAAATGAGACGTATAAAAATTCGCTTAAAAAATTCTTTCACACAACTTAAAATTTAAAATGAGCTTCTTGAGCTGCTTGAGTTTTTATTTTATAGCGTTTTCTTTGCTCAAAAAAATTTTGAATTTTTTCTGCCCTGTTCGATTTTTTTCATTTTTTTTCGTACTTTTCTCAATTCTGACCTTTGAATTTGAATCCTGATCATTTCTCGAAAATTTTGACCTTAAAAGTAGAAAAAATGCAAAATTGCATCTTCAGAGGGCAGAATTTTTCGTTGAGAAAAGAAAAAGCTATTAATTAATTGAAAGTTTTAATTTTTATTTTATATAGAATTTTTATTTCACCCGGGCTCAAATTCAGTCAGTTTTTTGTTTGCCTATTTATACTTATATGCAGAATAGTCAAGATAGTTAAAATAGTTTCTAGGCTATAACTCTAAACTGATTTTAAACCTTTAATTATTTCCTTAAACAAATTTTTTTAATTTTGTTCATTTTTTAAATATTAAACAACATTTTAAAAGATGTAATTTCGCCAAAAAATTCAAAGGGGGCTGATTTTTTTTATGGCGCGTCGCAAACAGTTTGTTTAAATGCGCGATTGAAAGAAACAAAATTGCATTTTGAAAGAAAATCAAAAATGCAAATTATAGTTTTTATCTTTTTACACCAAAAATAATTTCTACCCTAAGTTTTGAGAAAAGATCAAATTTTTGTGGTCTCTTTTTAAAAGGAATGACTTGAATATAAACCAAAAAGTTATGGTAAAATTTTTATAAATTTAATTAAGAACTATATTAAAACATGGCAGAGATATTGGCCTCCCAATTTAGAACATTCAATTAGAGACAGGTTTTTCTCTCTCTCTCTCTTGGCATTTGGTTTAAATACACGCTAAATATAGAAAAAAAATATAAAAAAATAATTAAAAATACTTTTGGTTAATGCTTCATAGCGATTGTTGTCACATTCAAAAGAAAATTTAATAAACTTTTACAAATAATTAGAAAAATTTCCGAAACCGTTAAATTCCGTCCAAGATATTAACATGAGAAGTCAAAATTATAAATTTGAATTTCAAATTTGATGAATTCGTAATACTTAATTTTTTGAGAAAATTTTTAGTTTCGAGAAAAACTCAAATTTGATCAGCTCTCCCCCAACCAAATTTCATGCTGATCAATAAAATTTTTTCGATTAATATTTTTCAAAAATATTGTATTTCTCTTTAAGAAGATTGGGAACCCCTTTCATAAGATGTGACATTTATATATATGGGCATTTCCGCAGCAAAATCTGCCGTGAATAAAAAATTCAAAGTTAACCAAATTTTTTTTAACTTGTATTATTAAAGAGAAATATTCAAAATTAATTTAATTAAAGAGTTCAAATTTTTCCCATGTTGCGATGGCTAGATATCGGGCTACCAAGTTAAAGTTAAAGTTTTGGTCAGTTTTGTTTATTTCTATGAGCATTTTCTCTTTACAATTTCCATTTCTAAGAGTAATTGTGAAATTGCACTCTTATGCAAAACTTTTGCTACAACAACAACTAACCACAAAATAAATGCAAAAGTGCAAACAAAATATCAATGAACGGTAAAATTATTATTTGCTTTTAATGATATCTGAGGAAACGTCACACCAGACAAAAAAGCATTTAGTTCTATTTTTTCTACTCTGGCGTTCAAAAGTGCGTGAAATTTTGCATTTTAATAAATTTTAATAGAGTTAAGCAAATTTTATAAAAGAAATCGTTCAGAAGAAAAACCGTTAATTTTATATTAAATTTTAAAAGTGAGTAACGTCACGTTACATTGCTCGAAGTTTGCCTGATTTCGTTACTGAATTTGGTTGCAGGTATTTAAGTGGAACTTTTTTCCAACTTTTCATGGTTGATGGGGTAGGAGTTAAAAATAAAAATAATATATAATAGCTTAACTTTATTTTTTGTTTACGTCAAATATTTTTTTTAAACAAATTTTAACTGAAAATGTTCCGATGGAAATTTAAGTAACGTAACGCCAGATGACTTAGCTTAATAAAAAAAAAACCGAGAAAAGATTTTTTTAATTTGATAACTAGCAAAATAAACTTATATTATTTTAAATTCTTCCAAATAAAGTTTTATATAAAAAGTCTTGCCCAATTCGCAGAGTTTTGCAAATTTTCTAATCTAAGTCGAAAACCACTTCTGTTTTTTGTAACGTCACGCCAGTGCATAATTTTGCTTATATCTTTAAATTCTTAAAGTCGATTGTTATAATTTTTTTAACTTAATAAAGTGCTACTTAATAACTACGCAAATATAAAAAAAGTTTTTAAAATTAAGACATCTTCATTTTTTTTCGTTTCATTTTTTTGTACAAAACGTACATAATGCCAGTTTGGAAATGCCCATATGTCTATGTTACAGTACCTTTCAAATGATATAAAGTTTCATTCAAATGTGTTGTCTATTTATTGAGATAACGGGGTTCAAGTTGTTCGTTAGCGTATTAATAAACAAATAAGATTATTTATTGAAAATATATATCCCTTCAAATTAAATGCACGTTTTTAAAGAATAGAATCATATTTGAACATCATACCATAATACATTCTGAATTAATTTTTAGATTGTAGAATCAATTTTTACTGCTTTTTTTGCATTTTTAAATAATATGAAGAACAAATTTTAATTTAAATTTTCTTAAATTGATACTCGTAAAATGTATTAGTTTTAATTGAAACAGTATTATTTCATCGAGTTGTTTGTGTTGACATTTAAATTTTTTCTCATAAAAAATATTGAACATATCTTCAGCTTTTAAGTAACTGGTAATTTTTAGTTATATGAGGGAAATTGCTAAATGAAATATGCCCATGCAAACATACATATCAGCTGCGCCAGCATATACTCTATTAATGTAGCTTATTTCAAAATTTGTATGAGAAAACAACAACACAGTCTTCAGCTAGTTGAGGATAGAAAAAGTCAACTACCGATTGAGTTGAGTTGCCAAGTTCTTCTTTGTTTAGTTGGTTTATGTACGGGATAGGGTTAAATTTCATAGATTCTGCCAAAATGTGATGTGAGTACAAAAAATAAAAATCAATTCCTTCAAGCAGTCAACTGTTTTCTTTTCAAAATATATCAAAATTTCTTATGCCGATTGATTTATTGGCAGATAAAAAAATTTTAATTTATTTATTGATGTGGTCGTCATAACAAAAGTGTTGCCAACTATTGAGCAAATAAAAGCAAAATGAGTAGTTGTTTTTTTTCACAAGCGAGTTGAGCACTGGCGAATCGAAAGCAGCTATCAATAAAAATAATTTTGTTTGTTTTTCTAAAGAATTTTTAATGTGAACTTTTTTATTAACTTATTTCAATTGACTGCATTCAGGAAAATTATATACTGATATTTGAGCTGAAAGACCTGGCGGCGAGTGCTTTGGTACTCTCTCTTAGTTTAAATAATTTAGTTTTGTCATTACTACAATGAATAAATAAACAAATAAATCTTAAAATATAAAAGACAAGTGTCCTGCTCCGTGCTCTTTATCGCTCAAACTGTTCAAAGTTGTTATTGCTATGCTTTTAAAAACATGTTCAGCCTGAACTAGAACCTCTTTCGCTCATACAACCAAATGTCGCTTAAACTGTTCACTGTCAGCCGAAAAGTATGCACACAAAATTTATTTGATATTTATCAGTAAGACATTGACGACGACTGGAACAAAACCACATTTTAGGTGAATGTACAAATATTGTCGTATCATATGCTACTTGATTATTTTGAATACGACTTATCGTATGACGGACTTTTATACTAATTTATAAAACTATTGATACCGTGTTGTCTAGCTTAAACTTGATTACACTGTGAGACAATTTGAGGGCTATGTGAGAGAACTGCAAAAACTCCAATGTTTTCTGATATCCATTGGCTTAAATTACATATCGTCCGATTTTTCAAGGTCACAATTTATGCTATGGGGACGTAGTTAATTTCCTTTAAGTCCTCAAAAAAGCACAATTTTAATTTAAGAACTTCAGTTCTCATTTTTAGAAACAATATTACCTTTTTATATTCATTCAAAGGGGGTCAATATCCCCCTAAAATTAAACAAAGTAGCTGATCACGGAAACTTTGGGCGATATTATTTTTATTACTTCTACAAAAAAAAATTGTCATCATCTTATCTATAACTTTGCAGAACACCAGAATCTAAAAAATCCTGCCCTTCTATCAAAAATCGACATTGAAATGTGTTTTCCTTAAATATTTGAAGAAAAAAAAATTCAGAAATCTACAAAAAATTTCAGTTTTAGTACAAATAATTTGTTTATAGTAAATAAGTCTTCGAATTTTGCAGCAAAAAACAAGTTGGAAAAGATAAGATAAAATAAAACAATATATCTCATCTGATCTTATCTTATCTTATAATTAATCGTATTCTATCTTAAAAATTATTAAGAGTTGTTAGTTTGTCTTGTCTGGTTTAAAAAAATTTGTAATAACTTAAATGACACCACCCTGTAAGCACATATTTAACTAAATAATCATGAGCTAGTATAAAATTGCGAATCGCAATGAGCGGCTTAAAAATAAGCGCACACAAAACACTCACACACACACACTGTCTCATAGCAGCATATATCGAACATCATCAGCGGCATGCTGAGCAACATTGCCATCATGATGTGGTTTAAAGTCACATAAACTCACACTGACACACACACGCACATGTCCACTAGACAGATAGTGTAGTACACATGTAACATGTGAGCCGCCAGTACAATTACTTGTGTTCCTTTTGATATTTATGCCAACGCATACACTAAAAACTCACACAATCCGCACTCATTCACATGCATTGACATTTGAGCGTAACGCGCAAATAAGTAAATGTGCATGTGTGTGTGTTTGAAATGCGAATTCCTTATTTTTTCTGTTGAAATGAAGCTCAACCGGAACATTCGACGCATCTATGATGACAGCGACATCTGTTGTGCGGTTTGAGAACTCGGACAAGCTGAACGAGGAGAAAAAGTTTGAAAACGCAAAATAAAAAATAAATCCCTACAGCTTATTTTACACATAACAATCAAGAAAAAAAAATACAGGAAAAAAAAACTGATATTCAACGAAAAATTATGATTAATGTTAACAACAACGATTGGCGGCTGCCTGCAGGACGTGGAACAAAAAGTTGACAACATGAAAAATCGATGTTTGATTTAGTACTAGTGGCAAGTGGTAAGAGAGGGAGGGGGTGGTTGTAGGCTGGATCTATTAGCTGTTATTTGGAATTGAATTTTTGTTGGAAAAAATTTAAGAGCTGGTGTAAAACTACGCTACGGATGTGCTTTAAGGATATTGTTATAAACTGAATTGTTTTGAAAGTTTCAACTTACGACATAATTTTTGTTGTTAACAACTTAATTAGTATCTGTTTGATTACAAAATATGTAAATAATTTATTGCTAAAATAAAAGCAAGCAAAACAGTATTGTACGTGGTAGAATTTCATAAATTTGCTTTCGTTTTCGAATTTTGTATGTTTCCATAACCAATGATCGCCTACTTAAGACAAAGTTTTTGAAATTGTTATGAATAACATATAAATATAGATAAAAATAGAAATAAATTATTTGATGCAGTGTATTTATAACAATGTCATAGTTTTGGCATTTCGAAAATAGCATCCATCCATCATATTGGGGTAAAAAATATGTCTTCTGTTGTTGTCATCAATTTCATGACCATTTTTTGTCTAATTATTATAAATAGATTTAGAAATCCGTGATTTGGAATGTGGGGGAATAATAAATACGTCAATTCCGTTGTTGTTAATTGAAGTTACGTTTCACAGGAAACCATAAAATTATAAAAAAATTGTAAAGAGTGGTGAATGAAAAAAATTAAAGCCTTTAAAGCCTGCCATATTAAACTATCGGTTGTTGATATGATAGTAATCACGATTATAAGTAAACAAATTAAAGTATCGAAAGTTGATTATGACATGCTTTAAGGTCTTTAATATTGCCCTACTTTTTCGATTTTTCTACTATTTATCGTATCGTATCGCAAGTCCATCTTTAAGCAAAGCTCATCGCATTCACTGCTGTGACAATGACTGATAAGTGTTGAAATAAAATTGATATTAAGTTATATATCTCAGTAGCAGCAACACCAGCAACACCAGCAACATCAGCAACACCAGCAGCAACAGCTACAGCTTTCAATATCATTTCAAGCTAGTGTCGACTCTGCGTGTGAGCTTGTGTGTCTAAGAGTGACTATAGTATGCGTGCTTGTATGTTTGTGTGTATGTGGTTGCACTAAAAGTGACTCGATTTATTTCATTTTGTGGTCTTCTGAACTGGTGCTCGTGCTGGTGCTAGTGCTGGTGCTGGCAGCATTTACTCAGCTTTCCGCTAGTATTATTTATTTATTTCTTTATTTTTTTTTTGTGCTATAAAAAAGTGAGAAACTGTTGAATATTGACTGTTGTTGTTACAACAACAAGCTTACAGTTTGTAACTTCAAATGCATTCTGTTGTCAATTTTGAGATATACGCTTCGGTTACTTGCTTGAAAATTGTACACTTTCTTCAATTCACTCTCACCCACTCACTCACTACTCAGTGTCATTGAAATTGAACTAAAATGAAAATACTGTAAAAAATTTGATTTTTTCCCTTTTATTTAAGTGCTTGATGTAAGTGAGGAAAATATTTTATTGAATGTGAAACGGCAAGCAGTAATAAAAAAATAAACATTTTTGTTTTTGTTGCATAAATGTGCAGATTTAGTATTAATGCTTGCTATATAATCGATTTTTTTGCATGTACATGATATATCTTTAAGTTTAAGCTCAACAATGTAAAAGCGAATAAATAAAAATAAGAGACTTTAAAGAGTTTTTAAAATTGCTTTTTCAATATTTTTTTTCATGATACACATTATAATTAGCCGGTTTAATAAATGCTCTCCTCTTACTATAAAGGTACTTACATTACTAAGGAAGATTTCTATAAAAGTTTTTTTATTAAATGCTAGAAGTTTGTATTCAAAATCGAGCATTTGTAACTGACGATTTATATATAACAGCTGCAGTCTTTTTTGACAGTGACAGCAAATGCATCTTTAAGTGCGCTTGATGGAAATTCTATTTTGTTTGATGGAAATTCTTGTAAACAAATCATATGGTTAACCCAGTCATGCCTCAACAACTACAGCAAAGCCAATTATCCATCGTTTTTAGTGCATGCTCCGTATTTGGAGGGATCAGATCGCTACCGATTACGATTGATGCATTTGAGCCCAACGTTGAAGAAAAAATCAAGCATGAAATTGCTCCTCCACTTGTTGCAAAGTGAGTCAACACACACTTGGAAACGCTGAAATGGAACGTCCTACTACACTCGCCCTATTCACCAGACATTGCTCCTTCCAACTACTACTTGTTTCGATCGATGAACTATGATCTGACTTAGCATCACTTCCGTTTTTATAAAGATGCCAAAAAATGGATCAATTCGAGAATAGCCTCGTGGCTAGTACTTTGAATAAAGTACATTGTACCAAGTTTTCACAATAAATCGCCCATTTCAACAAAAAAGAAACAGTTTCGATAGTATCTTAAGTGTAGACGTAGAATTCCGTTTAAGTTGTAACCTCTTCTACTTTGTCTCTTTGGTCCGATTGTTTTGTCCATTTTGCACGTATTTTTATTGATCTTCCGAAAATTAACAAATAAATGAATTACATTCAATTATGGACTACTTATCGAGGCCAAAACAAAGAAACAGTTATGACGTAAGTATGATTAAATGAGCAAGCAAAAAAAAAATAAGCAAAATTTCAAATGTTTTCGATCATTTTGTTAAGTTTGATAGGTTGAGTTCATAAACTTAGTTGAAAAGAAGGCGAAGCAAATGTACTTTTCATCGGTGCCACTTTCGCCTCTGCCCGATATATAGTTTGCGAGCTACAGTCAGTATAACTACTAATTTGAAATTAAAATTAAGACTCCGAATTTTAAAAAATCGTATGGTGACTATATTTCACGCTGAGCACTCGTCCTTTCCTCTCGTCTCTGTCTGATATTTAGTTTGAGAGCTACACTTTCGTCTCTATTCGATGTATAGTTTGCGAACTACACTCGCTAGTGCTAGTGGGATCTGGAATCCAAATTAATTTGCATTAAAAACAAATATTAAAATTTTACGCCATCTATTGGATAAAAGCATAAAACGAAATATGTTCCAACTCGTTTTTTTCATAAGAGTTAAATCTAACCAGATCACAGAGCCATTTCGTTAAATTTGACAGTTTGAGTTCATTGCCTGAGTTGAAAAGAGGTTCATGACCTCTGGTTTCAAAATAGTATACTAGAATAATAGTGCATACATAAACCCAATGCGAATGAACGCTTAAAATGCTGTAATGCTACAAGCATAAACAACGAAAGAGAAACAAAGAAAGCAACAGGCAGATTATAAGCAGCTGATGATTGATTTTCTTATATAAAAACATGCATTTTTCTTCTTATATTTTACTATTTTGTGACTTTAATATAAAAGTGACAAAATCCAAAATTAGATATTCATTCAGCGAATGATATATCTGATATTTTAGTATATATAATATCTTTGAATGATAAGTATTAAAGGCTGGAGGTATACCCTAAAGTATTAGCCAAAACGTTGCCTAATGACCTCGAAAAAATCTGTTAAAACGACCCTATACAAACTGCGCTGTAAGACGTAATTCTACGTCAAAAACCGCTGTTTTTTATGCAATTACATATCAAAGAAAATAAACAAAAATCAATCCAAATGAATGCAATCCAAAAATACCAGCGATTACTTTATAACTTTGGTGAGTACTATTCAGGATTAAACGGCTGTTTTCTGTGTTATAAGTCTTCTTTAAGCCGTTCGATCATTCAATTGCTTTTTTAAGCTTTGATGCAAGGATTTCAGGTGCCAAACCTATTCAGTCAAGTCTGCCTTGGTTCGAATATGGCAAAAACCAAGCGAAACACGTGTAGAATGTTGTATGTGTGGTGGAGCGCTTTATTAACAGGCGAATTGGAATCTGAGGCAAGTGTAGTGCCTTTATCTCAGTCAATTCTAGTTGTTAAGCAATAAATAGCACTGCAATATTTGCGAGCTTATTAAAGCTGGGTTATCCTAAAAGTGGCAAGCAAATCACATTTAAATCACATTTGCAGGCTCTGTTATTTTAAAATTTATTGAAAAATGTTTCCATATGGAACATTCCACGATAATCGTTACGAAGGCAAAAATCTTATATCTATAGATATTGCATTATTTTACTTCACATTTTCTTTAACTTTATTATTTATTATTTCTGTCAAAGATTTAGTCCTTGTTTTATTGTCTAGTAAAAAGACAAACAAATTTAAATTCTATTCCATTGAACTCTGTTGTATGTTCGACTATTTCAAAAAGGCAATGTTATTTTTTTTGTAAATATAATATACTGTAGTCGCTGATGAAATAACAGTTAAAACACGATTTATTAACAAGTTTTTGTTTTTAGTAATACAGCTTAACTATTTTAACATAGATACTTTTCTCTCGTAACACCCGTCACACATTAAAATATTTAATACAAAACTTTCTAAAATGTATTTCTATTTTTTTATAATGCAGGGTTAATCGTCAAAAATTCACAGTGAAGTCAAATTTTTCAATAAGTACTCGTAACTCCCGTCACAGATACTCTACTTAAAAATAAACAAACATTGACCATAATTGTAAAAGTTTTTTTCACATAAAAGTCATTTATGATGACTGCAAAACCGTAAATTTGCTTAAAAGCATATAATGTAACACCCGTCACAATGAAATATTCCATATTGATAAAAGAAACTAATTGATACCCATTTATTGCTTTGGTTTATTGGTATGTTTGTACAAGATGGGGTTTTCCATTGCTTGAAAAAAGTCGCCTTCAAGCTACACTTAATTTAAAAGACCCTTTATTTTGATGCAACATGTTGCAAGCTTAATTTTTTCGTGCAAACCAATTCTTTTTTTTTTTTTTTTGTTATATAGGAGGTTTAAGGTTTCCAGAAAATAACATCAAGCGGAAAATGGTAGAAGTTAAAATATGTTAAAAACACCGTTTTTAAAAAAAAGCGTTTTACCTTTAAAAACTATTTTACTTAAATTTAAGATATTTCTGAGTTAAATTTAAATCTTAATAATTTTTTTTTATTGTATTTTGCTTGAGATAAGTTTAACTAGAAAGAAAAAAATTATGTAAAAACTGTTTGAATAAGAATAAAAATAGTTCGCATCGCAAACTGCAGTCATTGCGACAGTCAAGTCAACCATCGAATCACAGCATGAAGTCAGTCGCCGTGACACAGAAGTAGCACGACGACTGCCAACATGCTGTTTGAAACAAATATGTTACAACAATACCAAGAGCTGTAGTTGTTGTTGTTGTTGTTGAAAGAAGTGATGCACTTTTAAGCCCTGCGGCGACTTTTCAATTTCTGACATACATTTTTTTACTCCAGTTGTTTTGTTTTTTTTTTTTTTTATTTTATATGAAGCCTCTCTGCATGAGTTTGTTTTCAGCATGTTCATTGAATGTTTTGCAGGCATTGCACTATAGAGCCATCTGTTAGCGGGTAAAACAATCGCAGCTTGCAGTTGCTTCGCGTTGCTGCTTCCTGCATGCTTGTTAAGTTCCGTTTCCGCTGCTTTGGTTGTCATATCTTTAGACACTAACGCTGCTGTGCGGCAATGAGTTGTTGCGTTTATTATTGTTGTTGCTATACATTGGAGAATTGCTCTTTCCGTCTATGTGCGCGAAAAGAGTTCGCAACCAAGATAACGATAGGCAACCCAATGAAAAAAAAAATTGAATTATTAATGCGAGTCCGCTCTGCCAGGCTGGCAATCATAGAGCTTTAGAATTTGACTGTCATAAAGAATTTTTTTAATATTTTCAAGATATGTGAGGCTGCATTAAACTCAAGATATTGTCTCTATCACAAAAAAGTGTAGGCTTTAATTTTGTTTCAAAGTAGCTTTAAGGCATGAATTAATACTTTAAAAAAGTTTAAAATTTAAAATTCTAACAAAAACTCAACCAAAAAAGTGAAGCAGTCTGAGACAAGCATAATTCATTCATCAAAAACCAACTCAGTGCAGCGTTTAATAATGGATTTAAGCCAATTTTTTCCTAACTTGGCTTAAAATATTTATGAGCATTTAATGTAGCTGAACAAGGTTGCCATAAAACAGCACAAAAAAAAATGTGTCAGTATGTTATAACGTGCATGTGTGAGTGTGTAAATATGCGTGTGTTTGTTTGTCTTAATGTTATGTGCGTGTTGCTGCGATTTATTTCTACGCTTAAAAGATATAAAATCCAAATAAAATTGAGGCGAATATAATAAACAGTAGAACAAATAATGAAATTCTTAGACATAAAACGAAAGAATAAAGAAATAAACATAAAATAACGTAAGCAACGCAGAGTGGAACAAGACTAACGTCTCACTCACACACACACATGCTTTTGTAGCTTTTCCAAAATTTTTGCTCATAAACTTTTCATTACGGCGGATACCAAACGCTGAATGCATTCCTTTTTGTGTTCTTTTTCCTGTTTTGTTGTTGTTGTTGTTTTTCTTTTGTGCGTTTAGCGTGCTTTCGAATTCCTTTTGTTTTTCGAGCTGGTTTAGCATGTGAACTCTTTGCAATTATCCTGGGTAGCACAAAATTCGGTTGCAAGATCCCTTAACTTGGGCAACGCTGGCTGCATTACGTTGAGGTTGGCTCTGACGCTTAAGTGTTACGTGTAACGTATACGAGTACGCACTGGTGTTGTTACACATGAATATGCTTGACATTTTGGTGTCCTTGCATGCGTGTTTGTGCTGCTATTTGACTGCATTGTTCTGGTTGTGTGTGCTGTTTTGTTTTGTTGCTGGCTTTCGTCTCTTGTTGTTGCTTGTTTATGTCTCAAAAGTAATGAATTGATGCTAAGAAATTGCTGGTAAATATATTAGTGTGTGTGTGTAAAAATTTTGCTGCTCTTTTGTCATTGTTAACTTTGGAATTTTTTTGTTTTTTGTTTTTGTTTTCCAGCAACAAAATAACAGCGACTTTTATTATTCTACATATGCTGGATTTTCAGTGTTTTTAAAACATTTACCCGTATGCTGCATATAGGTGAAGGACATACGTGGTGCCATAACATTTGCAAGTGTATGTGTGCGAGACAAAAATGTGCATATTTTATATTAAAACATAGTATGATGTTATCTTCAACGTCAAGGTTGCTTCAAGGTAAAATCTGCAGAAGGCAATTTTTATGGCATTCGACAAATATTTGAAGAATATCTTTATCATATTTCCGTTGCAAATATATTCAAGAAAAATTCCTAAGGAATGCTAAATAACTGCAAAATTTTATTAAGCTGATATTAAGTGCAACCTTGAGTTAACTTAAACTTTAAGATAGAAACATTAAAATAACTTTCTGTCGCGAATGAAGTGCTAAAATCTTTTATATTAACTTTTAATAAATTTAATTTTGAATACGTAAATATGTGGCTGGCTAAAAGAATCATCACAAATTCCCAACCAGCTGCAGAGTTGGTGGTATGGTTCAATATTAAACAACATGCAACATATGTTGAGCTCCAATATTCGAATAACTTCTGTGCCAAATCCCCAAATGGGCAACTTGCAGCAAATTGCGATCAATTTGCTCTGACTCTGACACTGAAATGTTGTGAATATAAACATTTTCGAGTTTATTCTTTCATACGTTCGTTCGTGCGTTCTACTTCACCATGTTCACCGATCTTCTTGACATGCATTCGTTGTACCTTGGAGGCCGCATTTAATGCACATCAATTTTACCGAGCGCTGCACAGTCAACATCTTCCACCATGATGTTCATCATCATGTTTGGCATTGCTGTTTCCAGTGTCGCATGACATTGCAATTTTTCCACCTGAATGAATGACACTCTGTTGGAATTCATTGGAGGCTTAGACGACGAACGAGCCCTGTTTCTGTGCCGCACACTATGGTGCAAATAGCAAAAGTCTGCTTGCCAGGATGTGCTCAATTGTTGCAGACATTGCAGAGTAGAGGCAGGTAAAAACTGTGGAAATAAAGTGAAACAAACAGACGAACAAATGAATAAACGAACAAAAAGAAACAAGCAAATAACTAAGGCATCACACCGAGTGATGGTTCACTTGGTCATAAGAAATGAGCTAGGATTTAGTTGTCGTCATCAGTGTTTGCATTGGTGTTGGGCGGTATGTCGTGTTTATGTAGCTGTGTTTGTTGTCCAAGCTGTGTTTGGCTTGGTTGAGAACAAGGCGCATAAATAAGAGAGTCGATAAAAAACCATGCATGGGAATAAGACAAAAAAATAAAAAAGTACACATCAATTTGATGAGAAGTTGAAAAGGTTGTGCAACAAAGTTAAAATTGTGTAATATTGAAGATTTTTAAGAACATCAATAAATTGAAGAGTTGAAACGAATAACGTTATAGGCGACATTTTTTTTTTCGAAGATTCCCGTTATAATTACTCCACTAGGTTTGCAAGCATTTGAAAGTTTCAGTCAGCAGAAAAATGTTGAATGAACTTAAAAAAATTAATAATAGCGAACAATCTAACTTGATACGTTAATTGTTCGTTACAACATTATTCGAGTCAACACTTCAATTACTGATTATGAGAAAAATCTTATCCCCAATTCAGGTACCAAAATTAAATAGTACATGAAAAATCCTTTCCATTTGTGTATTTTTTTTTATTTGAACCAATTTTGTCGTCCCGAATTGCATTTTTGTGCATTTTTTATCAACTTTTGTACTGAAGACCCAAAAAGAAAATCCCGCTTATCAATCTTATCAATAAAAATTAATGATCGTCTTATAAAGCCTTTGCAAGAAAAATATCAAAAATATTATGCAGAAAAGACAATCATAAACGTTTAAACTAATAACGACAAAAACCTTGATATAGCAATATTTAAAATTTGACTCTCATCTGAGCACAAATATTAACAAAAATACTTCAAACTTTTTCAAAAAAAAAAAATAAAAATATGGCAAAAATATTTCAAACAATGAAAATAAAAATATAAGTAACAATTTTTTCAGGGCAAAATATAGTTAACAAAATTTTGTTGAGTGTTTGAATGTCAAAATATTGAAAAATTTGTGACAAATACACACAAAATTATTGAATTTATCATATGCACAAACCATTTTTGACACTGTTCTCAATTCAATATTTTTATTAATATTATTATTTTTTAATAAAAAAAAAATATTTTAATAAAAAATCTGAAACAACATTTTTATGAATATTAAAATTTTTAAAAAAATTTTCACTATAAAAAAATTTTTAACTATAAAAAAGCTATTTTCAAATATTTTTATGAATAAGACCGTGAATATATAAAACGTTAGAGTCAAGCTCCGCACCTTATATCGCTGTAACAGTTAATTCTTGCTATAACAGTGCTTTTATTCTACGTAAAAATTGTCAGCCTGAAAGTATGCACCATAAATTCGTTTGATATTTATCAGTCAATATGACACATTGGCCAAGACTGCAACATAGCAACATTCATGGTGATTTTAAACATGTTGACAATCGTCCGCAACTTGAATATTTTGAATTGGACCCGTCGCACACTCGTCAAAATTGTAAAAAAGGCTGGCCAAAATTTAGCTTCACGTATTATAACCATAAAACCCATAAAAAATTTGCTTGTTTTATTTTTACTTATCGTTAAGTTTAATTTTCATAAAATAATTGTTTAGCTTAGTTTTAATTTTTTTTTTTAATTTTAGATCCGTGTGCATTAGACCGTACCTCAAAAAAATGTGCGTCGTAAACCAGCGAATATGATGCATTTGTGCAAGACAATTCCAAAAAAAAAAGTTTTTTTTATTGTTTGACCGAACGTAGGGGTCGCGCATTGACATATTTCTTCATATATCTGGTGTTACAGTCGGATTGTAAAGTTTGGTGTATCAATGTTTTTTTCCTCAAGAAGACCAATATGACCTCTTCAGAAATGATTGATCTCAGGTGCACCGCTCTAGTACTTACCCTCAAGATCTCAGTTCCTACCTTCCTAATGTACCATCCTAACATCAAAAAAATAAAGCTCTTGCAATATCATTAATCTTTTGCCCAGGAAGTATATCGAAATTTCTAGCACAACTATTTTTAAAAAATTTTTGAAAATTTTTTTGCTGAACGTAGGGCTTCCTTTTTGCATTTTCATCATGTCTTCGGTATTAAAAGTCTGATCATATTGAATTATATATCGATGTTTTTGTTTAAAAGAGACCAATTTTTTTTTTTCAAAATAAAAAAAAATATATTCCTACAAGTCTTTGGAGGGCCTCAAATTGATTTTGAGGAATTTAATTGGTAAACACTAGAGATATGAAGAAATATGTCAATGCGCGACCCCTACGTTCGGTCAAAAAAAAAATAAAAATATTTTTTCGTAATTGCCTTGCACAAATGCGTCATATTTGCTGGTTTACGGTGCACTTTTTTTTTGCATAGGAAGTGGTATGGTCTAGTGTGCTTCGTAGGACGTGCTTTTATACTAGTTTATTTACAAATGAAAATATACGTAAATTCTTTTTAAAATATGTATATTTAGTAGAGAGTATGTCAAACTTTAATTCATATTACATTCTGCTCGAGAATGCTTTCATAGTTTTTGCATAAGTCATCAGAAATATAGTTAAACAAAGTGAATACAATATCTTCTACAGTTTTGGCAAAGTTGATGGCTTATTTTGTAGAATTTTTTGTTTAATAATGCCCCAAACGTTCTCAATGGTATTAAAGTCCGGACTGTTTCTGGACCACGGTCATGACTGTATCCCCAGAACTTGTTTATTACCATTACCTATGAAAAGTTAATGCAGTACGAAGGTAAGACAACAGTTTTGAAAAAAAGTAAAAGAAAGATGTTCATTTATCTGGGACAATTACTAGTTTGGAATAAAGCATGAACAGAATCGTTTTGAAATATAACATTAGGACTGTGGTCCGATAAAGTTTCCATAGAGAACAAGACATCTGTATTTTTAATGGGTGTGTAAGCTGAAGAGTTCACAGATCCTTCTACAACATCGTAGATAAGGATTCTACCCTTGACCATAACATACAGAGAATTATTTATAGTTTTTTGTTAACATTCTTCTTTGAATCTTTCGTTAGGGTTCTAAGTGTATCTCTGCTGTTAGGCATGACTTTTTTGCAGATCTGTGACTTCAACTACTTTTATACTTCTGTAACTATTCTAGGTTTTATAAAATACAATTTATTTTATAATATAAAATTTTAAGAAAATATTATTTTATAAAATATGAATTTTATTCTGTGACATGACTGTTATGTGAAAACATTATTTTGTTTTTATATTTGGCTAAAACTTGATACGACAAATATTGCTTGAAAAAGCCAAAAATAGCCATATCGATCTAGAAAAAGTTTTCTTTCACCACCGCAGCCACCCTGATTTTGTGGTATTATTTAATATCATTTTAATATTTTTTCCTGCGTACTCAGCTATGCTTTAACGATCGTCTAGAGAGCTCCAGAGGCTTTAAGGTTAACGTCACAATTTTTATTTGCAGCAACGCGGAAGACCATTAAGAAACCTCGCAGCCATTTTGAAATTTTTGTTGTTTTTGTTTTCTTTTTGTTTGTTTGTTTTGTTTTTATATTTTTTTTTTTGTTTTTGTTTTATAGTCAACCGACTTACCAAACGGTCATTAACTATTAATTTTCACTGGCAGTTTTTTGTTGTTTTGTTGTTGCTATTTGATGTTTTTATTTTGGTTTGGTTTTGGTTTATGATGCTGTATAAATACGCACAACAACCGCATGTATGACATTTATATGACTGTGTATGTGTGCGAGCGTGCATTATTTAGCTGTTGTACAAACAACACGCACACACACACACACACACACACAGACAGTCTGACTTATAGTCAGTTTAACCGATGCTGCTTTAAATCTGCAAAATAATTAACTGTAATAAAATGCTCTGCGCGATGAGTTGTCGTTGATTGTCAGTCTGTCTGTTGGTCTGTTGGTCTATTTGTCTGCCTGTAGCGTGCTGAACGCACACAACTTGATGAACAGCAGCAACATTGACGTTGGCGAGACAAAGATGCTGAGCCGTAATATTGTTGCGTAGTAAAATGGCCATAATAAAAACATTGCGCCAACCACAAAATCAGCATTGAACTCATAAAAGTCACTCACAAGCTGCAAGAGGCTCTATAAATGGTTGGGTGGCAACTTCGTTGGGACTGTGGCGAGCTCATTGTCCTGATAGTCGAGAAGTCAGCGTAAAGCTAAAGTTATGCATTTTTAATTAGCAATTAATAGGCCGCTGATATTAAGTTGGTTTTATTTTTATAGGTACGGAAGCAAAAAATGACTCAATGAAAAAAGAAAAAATAAAAATAAAGCAAAAAAATCCAGAAAAAAATATGCGCCCACGCTAGTGTAATCTATTTTAACTGTGCTCAGTGTTTTTGATGCGTGCTTTTGCTGTTTGCAAGTCCTAATTGATTTATTGTTTGCTGCTAGGATATCAGTGCACTTGAAGATAGAAGCTGACAACAATTTTAATTCATTTTTAATGCATTTGCTTTCATGAGCAGTCTTTGAGCAGCTTTTTGTTTGACATGCTTTTGTGCTATACTTATATTTATTGCACCTCAGTTATTTATTATTCTTCGTTTTAACTCAACAGCGACTTTCTTGAGTAATGTTTTGTTGTTGCTGTTATTATTGTTTTATTCCTTTCAGTCACATGCTTCATTCAGCTCATTTCATTTACCAATACAAACACATTTTAACACCATCGCATAAACCGCTCATACAATATTTAAACTGCAATCAAAACTTTAATCGTTGTTTACCATCGAAATTTACATGCGCCATTTTCTTTGCTTTTGTTTTTTTTTTCTTCTTCAACGACATACGTTGCCTTTTCTTTTATTTTATTTTTTTTGTGTTCTGGTTGTTTTCTTTATGAAATCCTTTACCAAGTACCTACCACCACAACTCGAACCCTACCGCGTCATTTGCTACGCCTTTGTGTGCGCGTTCAATGGAGGAATGAATACTTTCTTTTCTTATTCTTGTCATTTCTTCTTTATACGCTGCATACTTCAATGTTTGCCTGAGACACACACAAACATACGAACACATACGCACACTTGCCTCATTTGTGGCATTTCTTAAGTTTATCGCTTTCTTTGCATCTGAAATTATTATTTTTCCTTTTTCCTATTTTTTTTTTGCTATTGGGAGATTCTTCGCATAGCATGCGTCAGTGTGAGTGTGAGTGGGAATTGGTGTGGGTTTGTGGATTTTGGTTGTGTGTGCATATGTTTGCATATGTATCTACAAAAAGAATATGAAAGCATTTCTAATTTTCTTAAGAATGTGTTGAAAATTGTTGTTTGCTCTGTTGCAAGGGATGCAAAATCCTTGCAGCAAGCATCTTGTATCCTTTTTTATTTACGAGTGCTGACAGAAGTAAACATGTTAAAACATCACTGACAACACAGCTTTACATGCTATAAATTGTTATCCTGTGAAGCGTCTTGCAAGTGCATTAAGTAGAAATCATTAAAAATAATTATTAACCTAGGGAATCAGCTCAGATATATGATTGGTGTAGAAGAGTTATACAATTTTGTTATTTTGTAATCCATTTTTAATTGTTTTCCAAACATGCTGCTGTGAAAATAATAAACTGATGACTAAATCATAGCTAAAAATACTCAAGTCTTTGCATACAATCTTTAAGTCATAGGTTCATGTCCTTTTAGTTGTGCAAATAGAAAATGTTTGTTTTCGTAGCTAAGAAAGTACTTCGAAATTATATTTTCTAAATCATAATTTTACTTTTTGAAAGATTCTTAATATAACTTCTTCAAATATGTATTGATTTAACAAAACTTGTTTAAACAAGTGTCCTGGAAGTAGTTGTCATATAGCGGTGGAAACCTCTATAATCTCGAAAATGAAAGCTGGTGAAAGATTATTCTTATAAAAAAATGTGCAATTAATCGTAATCTTCACCTATTTATCGTTTTATCTACGATACAATAAATAATTTATAGTTATTGGTAACTTTATTAACATTATTTATGCCTATTTATTTATTTTGATAAAAACCACGTAAATATTTTTCGTTAAAAAAAACTTCGCTCAGCTTTCATCAGCAATAAAAAACAAGTAAAGAGAGATTAAAGTCGGTCAGGCCCGACTATGAAATACCCTAAACCTACTTTTTCAAACTACATTAATAGTATTGAAAATGTGCGTGTACGTGGGTGGATGAATTATATATTTCATATGCATTTCAATTTGTATGAAAAATTTCCTGTATTTGTATCCTGTAGGCAGTGGCGTAGCGAGCATAACTGGCGCCCGGGGCAAAACAATTTTTTGGCGCCCCCAATGAAATATAAATAAATAATTTTTAATATTTTCTACAAATAATTATAGTACACTTATTAAATTACATTAATACAAATAACACTATGCGTCAAAATCAGAAAAAGGTTCTGTACACGACAGTTCATTATATTTTGTTATAGATTTAGGGTCTCTTAACACGAAAATCGCAAAAAAAAATAAGCCTCGTAGGGTAAACTAAGGTAGCCTTGACTTTGGGCCACATTTGACTACGAAGTTTTCGGTATGAACGAACCGTTATTTTTCAATAATTTGCATTATAAATTTTGTATTTAAGTTATCGTCACGAAGTTTGACGATTCTTGCATTACATGAAGAAAAATAACTGAATAGATTTTGTGTTTTTGGGCGGGTAACTGTTATTTTCCGGCACTGATTCGTAAGGACTTCCTGACCGAGTTATAAAAGTTAGTCAAAGTACTTTTTACAAAGGTAAAAACTATTTATGTTTTTGAAAATATAAGTGAATTTCAATAAAACTAAATATAAACTAAAAAAATTTAAAAAAAGAAGCCGAGAGCATTTGGGTACATTTGATATTTTTGATTGGGGTAATTTTGACAAATGTTAGTTGTACGAGTACTAAGATCGAGTAGCATCGAGATGTTACCAATTAATTTTAAAGTTTTTTAATATATTTCTAAACTGGTTTTAATAAAAAAGAAGTGTTTCAAACTTCAGAAATAGGACTATCATTAGCCGAAGAAATAAAAGGACATGAAGAAAACAGAACGTTGGTTAACGAATGAAGAATGAAAGTCTAAATATAATAGCAATTCTGGTAACAACTACAGCTTTGATTCTTTTGCATTGTTCAGTGATGCTGGTCTAATTTTTTTACAAGTTTTCAGTCACTTCACTTTTAAATTATTTTTTTCGTGGAGCATCAACATCAGTAGAATTCCCAAACGCATTAAAGAAACTAGTGGTTATCGTTAACTGGCCCTTAACTACCTAACCTGTTAACTCGTGTCCATAACATCTTTGCTAGCAATATTTATTCCTAACTTTGACAGTTCGTTAAAGATAACTGTTGCTTGCTTAACTACTCACTAACTGAAATATAAAGTTTATATTAGGGGTACTCACGATATGGTGTATTTGGCCTTGTATTGTGTATTTTTGATAAATTTGATATTTGAAGTATAATTACAAAAACAAAATGTACAGTAGGTCGGATCATTCTTATATGGATACAAAAAATGTCAACCGGTCGGGGTCTCAAAAGTTAGAGAAACTCATTAAAATGATTTATGCATACTTTTTTCAAATCGGAGAAAACCGCCGAAGCAATTTTGATTCTCCTGAAGGTCCTTTTTGGTAAAAAAAACATGTTTTTTGCTTGTAACTTTTTATTTTGCACAGAACGCATACCCAAATCTTCTTAAATGTTAAATTTCTTACTCATACTAACATTTTGACATAAAAAAATTGTTAAAATTTTGTTTCATTATCACTCTTATTGACCATCAAAAATTGAATTTTTTGCTATTTTTAAAAAGGCATTTTTTTAAAACCGCTGTAAAAGAAACATTTTTTATTAGATTTACGTGGAATTGTTATTGTTGGAAAGGTATTAAGTTCTTCTTCAAAAATACACCACATCGTGAATACCCCTATTGTTTTATTTCAATTAAGTAAATTTTACTATATGCAATTTTGACATCAATTGTATCGAACTGATCATGTAAAATTCGATATTTTAACTCTATTCCACTCTTACAAACACGAACTAAAGAAATATTGAATTTTTGTACGAATAAGGCTAGTCTATTTTGAGAAGTAAAGCATGACTTTCTCAAATTTTTAAATTTCTTCACAACAAAATATTTGTCAGAATTTTCACGCAACAAAAAAAATTAATGTTGCTAGTGAAATTCCACGCAAAAGGACAGAGTACTAAGATTTACGTGATTTTTAAAGATTTTATATAATTTTTGTTGAAATATATCTTGTTCAATATTAATAATCACGCTAAGCCGAATAAAATTTCTAATTTTCTTCATGTTAGTTCAACGAATTTTTACATTTGGATAATTCATAAAAAATCGAAAACTATTTTAATTTTTAGTGGAGAATATAAGCTACCGCCGAAATAAATGCGTGCAAAAATACGGTCAGGAGATGCATTTGAGTGAAGACGCTAAAATTCAACATTGTACTGTATTTTACATATATTATTCAATTTTACACTGATTGATACATTGATACTGAAATAGTAATAAGTATTTGAAGAGCTACTCTCAGGTTTGGAAAAACATCTTGTTCTTTAAATGGAAGTTCTGTTCCATTTAAATCTGTATTATAAAACTCACCCAAATTTTTACAATTCTTTTCAAGATCGTTGTACGGATTAATAAATACTTAATAAATTGTTGTATCGATTCCCTATTTTTTACAAAGATTTTTAACTTTTTCGATAACTTTTTCACATATCTCGTTACAAATCTTAATTTAAACTTAAATTAAATTAATTGTTAAATTTCTTACTCATACTAACATTTTGACATAAAAAAATTGTTAAAATTTTGTTTCATTATCACTCTTATTGACCATCAAAAATTGAATTTTTTGCTATTTTTAAAAAGGCATTTTTTTAAAACCGCTGTAAAAGAAACATTTTTTATTAGATTTACGTGGAATTGTTATTGTTGGAAAGGTATTAAGTTCTTTTTCAAAAATACACCACATCGTGAATACCCCTATTGTTTTATTTCAATTAAGTAAATTTTACTATATGCAATTTTGACATCAATTGTATCGAACTGATCATGTAAAATTCGATATTTTAACTCTATTCCACTCTTACAAACACGAACTAAAGAAATATTGAATTTTTGTACGAATAAGGCTAGTCTATTTTGAGAAGTAAAGCATGACTTTCTCAAATTTTTAAATTTCTTCACAACAAAATATTTGTCAGAATTTTCACGCAACAAAAAAAATTAATGTTGCTAGTGAAATTCCACGCAAAAGGACAGAGTACTAAGATTTACGTGATTTTTAAAGATTTTATATAATTTTTGTTGAAATATATCTTGTTCAATATTAATAATCACGCTAAGCCGAATAAAATTTCTAATTTTCTTCATGTTAGTTCAACGAATTTTTACATTTGGATAATTCATAAAAAATCGAAAACTATTTTAATTTTTAGTGGAGAATATAAGCTACCGCCGAAATAAATGCGTGCAAAAATACGGTCAGGAGATGCATTTGAGTGAAGACGCTAAAATTCAACATTGTACTGTATTTTACATATATTATTCAATTTTACACTGATTGATACATTGATACTGAAATAGTAATAAGTATTTGAAGAGCTACTCTCAGGTTTGGAAAAACATCTTGTTCTTTAAATGGAAGTTCTGTTCCATTTAAATCTGTATTATAAAACTCACCCAAATTTTTACAATTCTTTTCAAGATCGTTGTACGGATTAATAAATACTTAATAAATTGTTGTATCGATTCCCTATTTTTTACAAAGATTTTTAACTTTTTCGATAACTTTTTCACATATCTCGTTACAAATCTTAATTTAAACTTAAATTAAATTAATTGTTAAATTTCTTACTCATACTAACATTTTGACATAAAAAAATTGTTAAAATTTTGTTTCATTATCACTCTTATTGACCATCAAAAATTGAATTTTTTGCTATTTTTAAAAAGGCATTTTTTTAAAACCGCTGTAAAAGAAACATTTTTTATTAGATTTACGTGGAATTGTTATTGTTGGAAAGGTATTAAGTTCTTCTTCAAAAATACACCACATCGTGAATACCCCTATTGTTTTATTTCAATTAAGTAAATTTTACTATATGCAATTTTGACATCAATTGTATCGAACTGATCATGTAAAATTCGATATTTTAACTCTATTCCACTCTTACAAACACGAACTAAAGAAATATTGAATTTTTGTACGAATAAGGCTAGTCTATTTTGAGAAGTAAAGCATGACTTTCTCAAATTTTTAAATTTCTTCACAACAAAATATTTGTCAGAATTTTCACGCAACAAAAAAAATTAATGTTGCTAGTGAAATTCCACGCAAAAGGACAGAGTACTAAGATTTACGTGATTTTTAAAGATTTTATATAATTTTTGTTGAAATATATCTTGTTCAATATTAATAATCACGCTAAGCCGAATAAAATTTCTAATTTTCTTCATGTTAGTTCAACGAATTTTTACATTTGGATAATTCATAAAAAATCGAAAACTATTTTAATTTTTAGTGGAGAATATAAGCTACCGCCGAAATAAATGCGTGCAAAAATACGGTCAGGAGATGCATTTGAGTGAAGACGCTAAAATTCAACATTGTACTGTATTTTACATATATTATTCAATTTTACACTGATTGATACATTGATACTGAAATAGTAATAAGTATTTGAAGAGCTACTCTCAGGTTTGGAAAAACATCTTGTTCTTTAAATGGAAGTTCTGTTCCATTTAAATCTGTATTATAAAACTCACCCAAATTTTTACAATTCTTTTCAAGATCGTTGTACGGATTAATAAATACTTAATAAATTGTTGTATCGATTCCCTATTTTTTACAAAGATTTTTAACTTTTTCGATAACTTTTTCACATATCTCGTTACAAATCTTAATTTAAACTTAAATTAAACTCAAATTTAAACTTAATTTTAGGACCTTGCAATCTGAGCTGCACACGATCAATTCTCTTAGAGTTCATGCCAGAAATTTACTAAAGTTATGATATTTAAATTCGGTTTAAGATAAAGATTGCAGCATTTCTGGTATACCACTTATGGCAGTATTTTCTTCTGCTAATTTTTCTTATAGTTCTACGTATTCTTCCAGTCCCTCGACAATAACGCTAACTGCTTGCGCTCTGGCGCTCCATCGTGTTACAGATTCTTTAACAGATTTTTTAAAGCATTTTTAACAATTTCCATCGTAATGTTAAACGTGAGAAAAAAGGCGTATGTTATCAATTATTCCAAAACATGCTACAATGATTTAATCTTGGTTAGCTGTAGTAACTCCTACTAAATTTAATGTGTGGTTATCACAATTTACAAATGTTGGCTTATTATTTTTTTCTATTATTCTTTGTTGAACGCCAGATATGTGATTTGATATAAGGGCAGCATTATCATAGCATTGTACCCTACAGTTGGCTAAATTAATTATTGAATTAATTAATTAAAAAAAATTTTTTGCAAAATTTTGTTTGTCTTGAGAATGATTTGGCGCCCCTCTGCGAGTGGCGCCCGGGGCATGATGACACCCCCTGCCCCCCCCTCGCTACGCCACTGCCTGTAGCTCACATGCAAATGTCTTTAAAGTATTTTCGCTATTATCGGTTGTATGGGTGGTGGGCCGGTGGCATCAATTTTTCGAAGACATCTTTGGTTTCATATAAAAAAACATACGTACCAAATTTTATCTCTGTAGGTTAAACAGAGGCTTATTTATTGCGTTTTCAATTTTTGGGTTGTATGGGAGGTGGGCGTGTTTGTTAGCGGATGAAACCCATTTTTCAAAGACATCTTTATTTTGATGTAAAATACAAACATTCCTAATTTTATTGTTGTAGGCTAATTATGAGCTCATTTATGCAGTTTTCAATATTTGCGTTGCATGAGAGGTAGGCGTGTCCGTGGGCGGATTCTAAAAATATTCAATAGTGCTGATCCTTGGGTCCATGTGGACATGTGCATCGAGTTTCGTTTTCATTCACTCCTTCTTCTTATCCTGTGTATACGGACAACACATAGATGGACGGGCAGAACATGGATAGCTCGACTCACGAGGTGACCCCAATCAAGAATATATACTTTTCTTTACCGGACTCTCTTCGTTCTATGCGTTACAAACGTTTGCACAAAGTGAATATACCCTGACCTTTCAGGTTTAGGGTATAAAAACATAATTAACTTTGATAAAGGAAACTGTGAATTTGTTATAAGCTTGTTAGTTCTGTTGAACTGTCAAGGCATTTATAAAAAGAAAATAGCAAAATGTCTTAATTACATTGATATAAATGACGGCTGATTAAGGGCAGCCTAGCGGGTTAGAGTATTAAATGAGTGAATTTTTAAGGTTTTTTTTTCAAATTAAATGCAATCTTAAAAGGCTCACAATAAAAGAAATTAATTTAGTAATTTGTCTTCATAAAACAACAATTATGATTATGATACTTGTTAAAAAAAGATATTTATTTTTCAACCTCTGATGTTTTATATAGTTTTTTTTTTTAAAAACATTGAATTTAAAACAGAAACTAACAACTTTTCCCCACAGAAATTTTAACAAGATTTCATAATTCGCAAAATATATATAATCAGTAAAATATTTAGTTTGATATATATTTAGTAAATAACCTTATTTGTGTTTGTTAGAGTTTTAAATTTTTTATATTTTAACATAAGGTTTTCAAACACCTAAAAAGTGACTCTTCATCCAAAAATGCTATTCGCTATTTTTTTCATTCAAAACTGTTTATAGAAAATCTCTTGGAATAAATTTTAAATAGTCAAAGCTTCAATTTAAATTATTAATAAAACCAAGTAAATTTTGACTTTCTTTAGAAGCAAACACAAACATGTTTTCCAGCAACATTTTCATTGCAACCGCAAATCAAAGCTTTAATAAATTAAATGAGATCAAATTTACAAAGCAACCACAAGCAAAAATAAGAAAAAAAAGTTGAAAATTTCAACACAAAACTTTTATCTAAAGATTTAATTACATCAACTACCTTGAGTTTCATAGCTAAAAAAAAAAAAAAACTGCCATCAACGCTATTACTTAGGATAAAACAAAATCAACACCGGCGGCAACTGTGAGTACTTCAGGCAGTTCGACATATAAACATATAATTTTATTTCTAGCATATCCGCCAAATGCTGCTCTACAGCCCATCGTCGTCAACATAAAATTGTGTTGCTTGTGCTGATGCTGCTGCTGCTGCTGCTTTTTACCTCATCTTGTCAAACAAGGTATTTACACCAATTTTCAATTTCAAAGGATATTCTCTTGACAAACAACTACAACAACAAAAACAACCTCATCACAATGATAAAGCTTAAGAAGCAGCACAAGCAAAGGATATATATAAAAAAAAAAGAAAATCTGGAATGTAAGCAAGTTTATTTGCTTAGATGCTCAATAACGAGCTTATCGCATAGATTGAGCGACGATCTAAATTTTCAAGTAACACTCGACGTTATCCTTGCATGCTACTAGCAAACACTGAACATACACACACACATATACGTGTGCTTTTTCAATACTGGCATATCAGCTTGCTGTTAATATGTTAGGTGCACTCATTATACGGCTGTGAGTTTGCAGTGGTGTGAACATGCATACAAGCACACACAGCCACACAAGCACACCAAAGAGTGTGGCAGTGACGCAGCATCATTTAGCACCTGGTCCAGTTGCATAAAGATGAGCTGCATCATTCTCGAATACATGCGTTAAATGCTAGTCGATCTTGTAGAGTGTCGGAAGTGGTGAGTGGAAAGAGATGAGGAGCTGGGTAGACTGGGTGGTTGTACTGTCACCAAGTGGAATGCAAATAATTCCGGTGAATGTGAAGCACGCTTCAGTTTCCGCGTTGTGGCATTGTGCTCAAAGCCAATCGTTAGGAAATAAAGCTTAATTTTTATACATGAGATGCAAAATGAACGATCAAACGTGAGTCAAATTTTAATTTAAGACGAGGAATGCAATAAAAAATTTGCTGTTACAAAAAATGCAATGCTTAAAACTAGTGTTTTTAATGAATTTATTTAGTTAGCGTTAGTCTCTTATGTTTTAACTATAAAATCTTTGAATATAATTTTTAATTTTTTTTTTTTTTTTTTGGTAATTTTTTGGCTAAAAATTAATCAGATAAATTTTCAACACAATGATTATGTCATAATCATAATCATTATGACATAAGAAATCAAATGTACAAATTTACATTTAATTGATATTTTTAAGACCGAAGTCTCTTCCATGAAAGAATGAAAATGGGATTCTAGTGAGGGATAACTAGAGTACACTGATGTAATTGAGGGAACACGTCTTCTGAATGGCGAAGCTGACAACAATCTCGCCAGTAGAGATGATATCCTGGAAACCCCATTTAAAGATAAAACTTTTGGACGATTGGAACCTCAGCCCAAACCACAAGAAAGGTGATCCCATCTGATTAGCGCTAACTTCCGTTGGATAAGTCTTGCTCATATCGCATAAAAGATTATTAAAAGCTAGTATTATTAGCTGATTGAACTTTATTAGTGTGGCCTTAGACCTGGAATATCTGCCATCGGCCGGATATTTACGATACGACAAATCTTGGACCTATAAACAAAAAATGACACACATCATCTTTTTGTCGATTACAAAGCCAACTTCGACAGTCCAATAAGGAATCACCTTTACGTTTATTTGCCTTTGAAGCATGATACTAAGCCACACCAGAACTAATACTAGACAAGTTTTTTGGTGATTTTCTTTTCGTATTTTATAAGAGCGTAATGCTGATGATTCATATATCATAAGTCAGTTCTAGTAATCTTACTGGTCGTGGAGTGCAGTGTTTCTGATTCTTAATATAAAATTTTTGTTTGCCTTACTATGCCTTTTTTACAACAATTTACATTTTTTGAAGTGAAACTTCTTTGGCGGCGAGTGAAATTTCAACGCTAGGCTAACGTTTTCAATTCATATGAAAATTTTCAAAAAATGATAGCCGGCTTGCGAGAATTGAACCCTGACCATCGTTGCTCAAGACTCGGAATTTATACGTTTACGCCACGTAGGCACATGATAAACAGCCAAGCAAAATGTAATTAAAACTGAACGCGTAACATACTGAAAATAACATAATTAACATTAACATTACATTAACATTAACATTACATTATTAACATAACCGTAACATTAATTTTCATCCTACAAGTATGCACGGAAAAAAAAATATAAAAATAGCTAAAACAGGAGCAGAACGCGTTCGTGAATATAGAGAGCGAATTAGAGCTCTTAAGAATGCAGCCGCAGCTAGGTGTGCAACTAATGATGAAGGTAAGGTGATTGCAACATCGGCTGAGTTCCAAAATGCATTTTTACGAAACATTAGTGTATTTTGGTGAATCTACAAAGAACCAATCCCCAAAAAACACACTGATGCTGTGTGAAAATATAACTTGGAACTGAGCCATCATCTCAACAAAATTTTATAGCCAACCAAGTTGATACACTTAACAATCAACTGTGAGGAACTGAAATTTGGGACAAATTTCAGCCCACATGAAAGTTCAACAACAACAGCCGCTACAACAACAACCACAACAACTACAATAGCTTACTTTTTACAACAACAATCTTAAACAACAACACCAGCAACAACAACACCAACAACAACAACAACACCAACAACAACAACAACAACAACATCAACAATATTTTATTTCCAACAACAACAACTTTAAACAACAACACCAACAACAACAACAACCACAACAACAATAGTTCAATTCTAGCACAAACAACAACAACTATGACAACAACACCACCACCAACAACAACAACAACAACAACAACAACAACAACAACAACAACAACAACAACAACAACAACAACAACAACAACAACAACAACAACAACAACAACAACAACAACAACAACAACAACAACAACAACAACAACAACAACAACAACAACAACAACAACAACAACAACAACAACAGCGGGCACATGAAGAAGAAATAGTAGCTTTGAACAATAACAAGCCAAGCAGCAACAACAACAACAGCGGTGCAATAAAATATAAACAAACACAAAACCAAGAACAATAACAATAACAACTGCATAGCAGACAAACAAAAACACATAACTACAAGAATTGCACACGCCACCAAATAACGGTATGTAATGCAGGCACACACAATTAGAACAACAATGTTAAACACGCGCCGAAATATGAACAATAACAAAGCCACAGCACAATAACAACAACGCCGGCGAGCCAAAGATTGAGACTAAGCTAAGAAGTAAACACACGGCTTAAGGACAACAACAAGAAACTGGTGCACAGTTAGATGTGCAGAAACATTTGATGAAAAATTGCACAAACAAGATCCCGTTAGCAAATGCAGCGATTTTTGTGCTATAAAAAGGGAGGCTGAAGACAGAATCGAGCTCTTTGATCGCTGATCGTGAAAGGTAAGACATCCCTTCCTATCCCTTTATTCCGGGTTTCGAGCTTTTCTAAGCGGTTACCCTAGTAGGACTAGATACATCCTGGAGCCTCAAAATCCCATATAAACTCCTAAAATCCCACTTTCACGAGTCAGCAAACGAAGCGGAAGACCAGAGGACCGAGAAAACGCAGGACATCGCAGGACATCTCAGGACATCGCAGGACATCAGGAAGATTAGTAACTATAGTCAAATAATAATAGTTGAAAGATAAGCTTAATAATATAAATGAAAAATTAATCAAATTTGTAATCATAGCATTAATAATAGTGAACTTAAATAATAAATCAGAACTTAATTACTTTAAAAAAAAAACGCTTTTGGTCAAATATATAAAAATATTTTTGTACAGAACCCTGGGCATCCGGCGAGATATACCCAGGCTAAAAACTTCGTTACACAACTATGCATTCAAAAAGTGACAATGTTGAGAAGACATTCGAAAGCAACTAAAACACCAACTGAACTAAAACAAGGAACGAAAATAACTGTTATTTTCAGGGACCGTACCGGTTATGGTTTTTACTTTTATGTATTCCGACAAAAATAAAAGTTATTTTCTGCCTTATATTTTTTTGGGCAAACATAACAGTTACTTTTGATTTTTATTTTATCGGTCAAATATAACAGTTATTTTATGCCTTTTATTTTTTCGGTCAAAAATATCAGGCAATTTGTGTTTTTTCAAAGGACATTTAACTGATAAAAAAACTATCGATACCATTATTTTGGTCTCATCGGTGATCACGTTTTATATACGGTATCAAAAGTTTTTTCATCGGACAAGAGGCCTTTAAAAAAACACAGATTGCCTGATATTTTTGACCGAAAAAATAAAAGTCACAAAATAACTGTTATTTTTGACCGATAAACTAAATGTCAAAGGTAACCGTTATTTTTGTCTGAAAAAATAAAAGGCAAAAAATAACAGTTAATTTTTTACTTTTATAGAATCAGTCGAAAATTTTAAAGGCTCTAAATATTCGTCAAGATGAGGCCATTTGTATCATAATGGTATATTTGATAATGTCCTTCGACAATTTTTTCATTGTGTCTTTTTCATTCGAAAATTGTAAAATAACAGTTATTTTCGGTCCCTGGTTTTTTTACAATTTTCAAATGAAAAAAATTTTTGAAAGACTTTTCAAATATACCATTATGTTACAAATGTCATCAGCCTCATGAAAATTAAGTTCCTTTTAAATTTAAGACTGATTCTTTAAAAGTTAAAATTTAAGTGTTATTTTTTGCCTTGTATTTTTCGAGGAAAAATAAAAGTTAAAATAATGGTATCAACATTTTATTAGTCGGTAAAATGACTTGAACAAATTTAAATTACCTGATATTTTTGACCGTAAAAATAAACGGCAGAAAATAACTGTTATTTTCGACCGATAAAATAAAAGTCAAAAGTAACTATTATTTTTGCCCAAAAAACTATAAGGCTCAAAATAACTTTTATTTTTGTCGGAAAAAAAAACAAAGAGATAAAAGTTAATATGTGACACTTTCGATAAAAACCATAGTCGATACGGCCCCTGGATGAAAATATTGAATCAACAGATTATTATTCCATTTCGTATTGATTGAATTTCTTTTCAGATACTTTTTCTCTTTATTTCACACTAAAATCTCTCTTATTTCTTACTGTTAAAGAAGTTTCACTACTGCCACGTGTACGTTGCTACACGCGAGTTTTTTTTTTTGTTTCTTTTGGTTTTTTAGCATTTTGAAATTTTGTTAATAACACTCACGAAAATGTCCATAATTTCACGAACATTTTTTTATCCAGAGACCTGAGTTACTTTTCTTTAAGAACTTTTTACGCTGATTCTCTACTATCTAATACTGTATTATGTATTGTCTTTCCATTTGTTCATTTGTATGTCACGTTTCTTGTGTGAGTTATTTAAGTCTCAAAAAATGTTGGACTTTGACCGTCTTTTTTAAAAATTAAGTAAAGGGTTTTCTATGACTAAAGGTCTACACATAGACAAAGGCCTATAGAAAAACGAACTGAATAAAATTATTGATTGAATTCTTTTAGCACTACAAAACGCATCCCATGCAAATTGGCATATTTTTGTTCCCATCTTGCTCTCATACCAAGGAATACTAAATAACTTATGATTAACCAGAATTGTTTCAATCTATTAAAATACCTGTTTGACAGAGTTTAAAACAGAGTTTAATAGAACGAAACTGTCTGTTATTTAGGTTTATGCAAGAATATACGTTTTCCTTTAGATCGGATATTAGAGGTTTTATTTTTTTTTATATTTTAAAAGCCTTAACTTTACCAACAATCATGCCTTCTCTACTCACATTTTCAAGAAATTAGGAAAAATACAGATTTAAAGTTAATTAAATTAGCGTTTCGGTATATTTAGTTTATTTCTTAGTTTAACCATCTACATATGCAGTCATCATCAAATATTTAAATCATCTGTATTCAAGTTAAAATATCTGAAGATTTCGCATCATGCCGGCAAATGCAAAGTCATCACATTTGCACAACTTAAAGATGATGTCGGTAAAAGTTGATTGTTATTCGCTTAGAATACTGCCAGTGGCGCTAATTTGTCTATAAAATCCCATTAAAAGGGATTTAAATGCACCACATGTGGTGAGCTATAAACGCATTGCATTATATAAAATATCAAAGCTTGAATAATTAAAGTAGCAGCCAACAAGTATGCAACAAATTGTTGCATTTCATATCAAACCATGCAGGAGGCTGCGCTGCATTCAATTTGAATTTCGCCACCGCAACATCGCGTAACCGAAAATCTGTGAAAATTTTAGTTTTAGAAGCGGATTTCAATTTGCTACAAAGCTTTGGTGTATGTATGTATGTATGTTTGTGTGCGTGCGTGAGCCCATTGGCGCTGCAAGTGAGCTGCGGTTGTTGGTTGTTGGTTGCATGCAACAGCCATTCAGTCAGCTCAGGTGAATGTTGCAGCACGTGCTGCACGACCAACAGCTGCATACGCGCACAGATACAAACACACACAGGCATACACACTGGCGCATGCAATTTCCGCTACAGCATATTTTGTGGTTGGTATACAAACGAATATAGAATGTTTGTGCTTTTGTTGTTGTTGTTGCTGCTGCTGTTGTACATGCCATGCAGACAGCCTGCAGTGTCGCTTGCATTTCACTCAGCGATAAGCTGTGTTGTTGTGGTTGTTTTTATTGTTGCTGCTGGTATTTGTTGCTCATGCTAGAGCAACAAAAGTGCTTTGCCCACTCGTTGCAGCCGGAAGTTGAAAATGGCTGCAAGTTGGCAGTAGATTTTTGATTTTTATTGCTTGGAAATGAGGCAAAAATTGCAATGTTTGCCAACAATGTTTTTTTAATAAGCTGGCAAAATACGAAATCCTGTTTATAATCCTTTTATAAAGAAATATTTTACATTCTCTCTGCTAATGTTGTGAAATATTTTTCATATAACAAATATTTTCTTTTTAAATTTCTCAGAATGCAACATTAATTTTGCACTGCATATAAATCTGAATACAGAACTTGACTATTTTTGATTTCAGACAAAACGAACAAAAATATTTATGAAAATTTTGCATACGTTTAAAAGTATTTATAATCTATGTGTTTTACAAATAGAAATGGAGGATGTTTTATTTAAATCTCAATAGCCTAGGGTAAAAATTTATTACCATCACTAAGATACTGAATCTGAACCGACTGGCATCAAGCTTAAATCCTTTTGGTATGCTTCTTTTTAAAAAAGAAGCCTTTAACATGCAGCGCAGCATAGCAAGATAACACTACCACAGTAAAAACACACCCACACACATAAACTTACATGGTATCAGCTACAACTACATGTATACCCATGGGACAACTTCTAGTACGTATAGCTATGGTTATGAACTGAGTTGTTGTGAGGCTGGCCGGAAATGCTTACTCCTCTTGTAGGGCGCATAAATTTTGAACCTAAGTGTTCATATTTGAGTTTTTAACCTCGAGAACTTTATATTATGCTGTGTTAAGCAGCAAATAGTGTGTTCTTCTTTTCGACATATTGTTGTTGCTGGTGTTGTTGATTTTATTGTTGTTGTTGTTGTTGCTGTTGGCTTTGTTGTGCGTATCTGTTCATGTTTCGCATTTGTAACAATTCAAAACATGCTCAAATGTTCAGCCAACATGTTGTTAGTGCGACGCATAGACAAACATCAACACACACACACACACACACACAAATACACTTACATTCATATGCTTAAAGCAATACACACAAGTGTACGCCAAAGACTGTTGCTTATCCTTGAAAAGGCAGTTCAATATATTTCATTCGTTGTGTCTCTTCGTCTAAAAAGTATTTGTTGCTGGCTGGTATTGCCTTCGTTGAGACTTGATCAAATAGTTTGTCTCTGTGTTTGTTGGTGCTAGTATGCATGTCGTGCATGTTAATAATGTGAGTGCGTGTGTGTGTGTTGCTTTAAAATTTATCTGTTGTTTTGCTCTGTTTAATGATCATGTTGTACAAATGTTTACAAAACAAGCGACGGACGTGCAGTAATCGTGCTACTTATGCACACTAATGCGTACCCAGCACATGCACACGCACACGCATACATGGGTAAATAAATTAATTCACAAAAATAACGGAAAATGTGTTGCTGTGAATGTGGGGCACTGTTCAAGTGCTCATGGCATATATTTGAAATTTATTTGCCATTCACGGCTATGCCTTCAATGAATTTGACTTCATTAACCCACACACGGCATTTTGTTTAGAAAACCAATTTCTAATAAAAAATTAATTAGAAATATGAAGTGAATATCAGTGTATTTTTGGTTATTGGTATACACCAACGCTTTTTGTCAAAGTTTCATACAATTTTTAATAAAATTTAATTCTTAAATTAGATCGTTATTTAATAAATGGTGACCTCATTTAGAAAAAATCGCTTAAATATATGCATCAACATGAAAAGCAATATAATTTGTAATGCACAAAATTATAATAACTCTCATTATGTCCTCAAGTGTGCTGTCAGGATAACACTCCAATTTAATTAATAAAGCCAAATCCTATTAACATAAAAAATAATGCAACTCTGCTAATGATCAATAAATTTTTGGGTTCAAGATTATCTCAAATATTAATATAATAAAGTCTTTTATCAACTGCAGCGATTTGCTGTGAACATCTTGTACGAATTATTATTAGAATTCTTGTCGTGGTTGTAGTTGTTGTTGTTATTTTCGCTGTATTATTTTAGTGTGCCATTGAAATAGCCTCATTAATTGTAGATTACATTAAAATAAAGAAGAGAAAGCAGAAGAAGAAAGAATTACGTACTTTCATTTCCGCCTCAACTGCTATGAATGGTGTATTTTTGAATGTCATCTTCTTGCCGCTAATAAATGTCAATTTTTATGCGCGTCACTTAAAAATCGCTTCGTTGCTGTCAAAAGAACAAGTGGTTGGAGTAACAGAACAAAGAGATAGTAAAAAAAAAAAATAAAAAAAAGCAACAACAATAAAAATGTAAACGCAACGATGCCAAAATAGATGGCTGCAATTTTATTATATATTTTAACGAGGAGCACGCGTAGAACACCCTGTTTGAATAATGATTTGGCTGCTGGCAGGCAGGTGGCGCTTTGAAAGGAAAACTGTTAAAATTGTTTATTTTTTTGTTCTTTTAAGCGCTACATCAAATGTTGTTTTTGATTGCTTTGGCAAAGCGAGTGACCAGCTGAAGATTGCCCTTCAAGTGCTTCATATTTTTTCCAAAGTTGTTGTATATTTTTTGTTTTTTTTTTTTTTTGTGTGCGAACCAAACAACAACTAAAGAGGATATTTCATTTTATTATCATTCAATTTGATTTAACAAAACGATATCCTTGCCACCACGAATGTCATTAATAATTTATAAGCTATACCTTCGACTATGGACTGTCTCTGCTGTTTGCTGTGAAGCATGCGACTGTCAGCCATTGACAGCTGATTTAAGCTCAGTGCTCAGGTCCTACTGCTGCTGCTGCTGCTGCTGCTGTGACAACTTATTCTCGATTTTCCTGGTCTTGTGCTCTTTTCGTTGTCTTTTCCTTGTCTTGCAGATCTGTGTTTCATTCGCAGCACTCCATTATTTTTCGCATCTACACAAAGTGTCATCAATCGTTGAAATGGCCTTGAATGTAACGCATTGAAGCGCGCATCTTAATATCAGTGCAGAGTTGCTTGGTCCTGATAGTCTTTGCTGCTGGTTGCTCAGCCAGCACGCCTCGCTGAGTAGTTTTTTTATGTGTGTGGAATTTGTTAAAAATTGCATTTTCTTGGCTACAGTATTTCGCGAGGATACTTGTTTTCCTTTTGGCTCTTTATGCCACCCAACCAGCCAACCATCCATCCATCCATCCATCCATTTATTTGTTTTCTTTTGCTTTCTTTTTTGTTGCTGGTGCTGCTCATTGACACCTGCGTTTAACCTTCTTATGTTGATTTGATGGACAGTTATAAATATTTTAGGGCTTCACTGATGTGCTTTACGACTTTGAGTGATTTATGCGCCGAATTTGGTGCATGCCTGGTTTATTAGTTGATAAATTTGGCTGTGTTTAGGCCAAGGATTTGACTGAGATTTTACTAACATCTTGTTAAGTTAGGACATGGTTAATAAATAACGATAGTTTTTATTTATTTATTTTGTGCTTTGTTGTATTTTTAATAAAAGACATTTTTATTATAATTCGGATATTATAGCTTTTTGTTTTGAAACTATTAAAAGAGTTAGTAACATTTTTATACAACTTGAACGTTCGAACATGTCCTTGAATATTTCAACATAAGTCTAAGGAATTTTTTACTATTTAATCTAACTATAATTTTTAATCTTTTTGCTTTGATGCTCTGCCAGATGTTGAAAAAAAGAACAATGAATCAGTTTTTAATTTCAATATCTTGTCTTTTATACGATTAAGTCATTTAGATTAAGATTTTTTTAATAATACATTAAAATATCCTTTTTAAATAGGTGCCTTCACTAAGGGAAAAAGTTATGTAGTCAGTACAGAGACAGCTATGTAAAATCTATGCACTTCAACTTGTATGAGAACGCAACAAGAGCAGTATTTACTGAGTAAAGGGAGCGTGTACTGACTACATATCAATTTATTCACTTTTTAAAATGAATAAAAAATGTATTCAATACATCATGTTATGTGTTGAGTACATAGCAGACTTCAATAGCTACAAGCAACGTGTACTCAATCAACGTGTTATGTAATTTTTACTAAAAACTTTACTCAATACATAAAATATATACTCAGTACACGTCTCCCTTATACGATTGAAGTGACACATTTATTCAGTACATAAAATATGGACTCACTACACGTATCTGTTGCACATCGGCACACGATTTTGCTGTTTTATGACATTCGTTTCTTGATTTTAAAATAAGCAACACCTCTAAAGTATGTAGAAAATCAGAGCGGGAATGATTTTTTCCACTGTACTCTAGAACAAAAGCGATGTTTGGATAAGAATTAAATGGCTGGGTTTCTATAAGCAATTGCCAATTATTTTGTGAAATCTAGTCATTTCTTTATAAAATTATTTATTGCATTTGTTGAGAGGGTGCTTTAGGCACAGGCATGAATTGTGTATATATTCAATACATGGAATTATGAACAAAAAATATATAATGAATACATTATGCATGTACTCATTGCATAAAATTATGTTTTTAACATATGTAATGAGTAAATGATGTATGTACTCATTATATAAATGTATGCACTAAAAATATGTAATGAGTAAATTATGTATGTACTCATTACATAAAATTATGCATTTAAAATATGTAATGAGTAAATAATGTATGTACTCATTGCATAAAATTATGTACTCAAAATATGTAATGAGTAAATTATGTATGTACTGAGTCAATAATTTATGTAATACGTACATAAGATCTTTACTCATTACATAAAATTATTTGAAACAGTGTGCGTTGAGTACATAAAATTCTTTATTGACTACATAACCGCTTGAAAGCATTATGTAGTCAATAAAGATTTCAACATGTACTCAATACATGAAAAATGTAAAATTTTTGTGTGCAGAAAACTATGCGATGAGTACATAAATTTATGTATTGAGTCCATAGGTTTTTCCCTCTGTGTTGATATTGTTTTATGATCTATTGTTATTTTTTAATTTATTTTTGCATTTTTGTGTGTTTGTATTTTTGTATATTTGTATTTTTGTACTTTTGTATTTTTTTGTATTTTTGTATTTTTGTATTTTTGTATTTTTGTATTTTTGTATTTTTGTATTTTTGTATTTTTGTATTTTTGTATTTTTGTATTTTTGTATTTTTGTATTTTTGTATTTTTGTATTTTTGTATTTTTGTATTTTTGTATTTTTGTATTTTTGTATTTTTGTATTTTTGTATTTTTGTATTTTTGTATTTTTGTATTTTTGTATTTTTGTATTTTTGTATTTTTGTATTTTTGTATTTTTGTATTTTTGTATTTTTGTATTTTTGTATTTTTGTATTTTTGTATTTTTGTATTTTTGTATTTTTGTATTTTTGTATTTTTGTATTTTTGTATTTTTGTATTTTTGTATTTTTGTATTTTTGTATTTTTGTATTTTTGTATTTTTGTATTTTTGTATTTTTGTATTTTTGTATTTTTGTATTTTTGTATTTTTGTATTTTTGTATTTTTGTATTTTTGTATTTTTGTATTTTTGTATTTTTGTATTTTTGTATTTTTGTATTTTTGTATTTTTGTATTTTTGTATTTTTGTATTTTTGTATTTTTGTATTTTTGTATTTTTGTATTTTTGTATTTTTGTATTTTTGTATTTTTGTATTTTTGTATTTTTGTATTTTTGTATTTTTGTATTTTTGTATTTTTGTATTTTTGTATTTTTGTATTTTTGTATTTTTGTATTTTTGTATTTTTGTATTTTTGTATTTTTGTATTTTTGTATTTTTGTATTTTTGTATTTTTGTATTTTTGTATTTTTGTATTTTTGTATTTTTGTATTTTTGTATTTTTGTATTTTTGTATTTTTGTATTTTTGTATTTTTGTATTTTTGTATTTTTGTATTTTTGTATTTTTGTATTTTTGTATTTTTGTATTTTTGTATTTTTGTATTTTTGTATTTTTGTATTTTTGTATTTTTGTATTTTTGTATTTTTGTATTTTTGTATTTTTGTATTTTTGTATTTTTGTATTTTTGTATTTTTGTATTTTTGTATTTTTGTATTTTTGTATTTTTGTATTTTTGTATTTTTGTATTTTTGTATTTTTGTATTTTTGTATTTTTGTATTTTTGTATTTTTGTATTTTTGTATTTTTGTATTTTTGTATTTTTGTATTTTTGTATTTTTGTATTTTTGTATTTTTGTATTTTTGTATTTTTGTATTTTTGTATTTTTGTATTTTTGTATTTTTGTATTTTTGTATTTTTGTATTTTTGTATTTTTGTATTTTTGTATTTTTGTATTTTTGTATTTTTGTATTTTTGTATTTTTGTATTTTTGTATTTTTGTATTTTTGTATTTTTGTATTTTTGTATTTTTGTATTTTTGTATTTTTGTATTTTTGTATTTTTGTATTTTTGTATTTTTGTATTTTTGTATTTTTGTATTTTTGTATTTTTGTATTTTTGTATTTTTGTATTTTTGTATTTTTGTATTTTTGTATTTTTGTATTTTTGTATTTTTGTATTTTTGTATTTTTGTATTTTTGTATTTTTGTATTTTTGTATTTTTGTATTTTTGTATTTTTGTATTTTTGTATTTTTGTATTTTTGTATTTTTGTATTTTTGTATTTTTGTATTTTTGTATTTTTGTATTTTTGTATTTTTGTATTTTTGTATTTTTGTATTTTTGTATTTTTGTATTTTTGTATTTTTGTATTTTTGTATTTTTGTATTTTTGTATTTTTGTATTTTTGTATTTTTGTATTTTTGTATTTTTGTATTTTTGTATTTTTGTATTTTTGTATTTTTGTATTTTTGTATTTTTGTATTTTTGTATTTTTGTATTTTTGTATTTTTGTATTTTTGTATTTTTGTATTTTTGTATTTTTGTATTTTTGTATTTTTGTATTTTTGTATTTTTGTATTTTTGTATTTTTGTATTTTTGTATTTTTGTATTTTTGTATTTTTGTATTTTTGTATTTTTGTATTTTTGTATTTTTGTATTTTTGTATTTTTGTATTTTTGTATTTTTGTATTTTTGTATTTTTGTATTTTTGTATTTTTGTATTTTTGTATTTTTGTATTTTTGTATTTTTGTATTTTTGTATTTTTGTATTTTTGTATTTTTGTATTTTTGTATTTTTGTATTTTTGTATTTTTGTATTTTTGTATTTTTGTATTTTTGTATTTTTGTATTTTTGTATTTTTGTATTTTTGTATTTTTGTATTTTTGTATTTTTGTATTTTTGTATTTTTGTATTTTTGTATTTTTGTATTTTTGTATTTTTGTATTTTTGTATTTTTGTATTTTTGTATTTTTGTATTTTTGTATTTTTGTATTTTTGTATTTTTGTATTTTTGTATTTTTGTATTTTTGTATTTTTGTATTTTTGTATTTTTGTATTTTTGTATTTTTGTATTTTTGTATTTTTGTATTTTTGTATTTTTGTATTTTTGTATTTTTGTATTTTTGTATTTTTGTATTTTTGTATTTTTGTATTTTTGTATTTTTGTATTTTTGTATTTTTGTATTTTTGTATTTTTGTATTTTTGTATTTTTGTATTTTTGTATTTTTGTATTTTTGTATTTTTGTATTTTTGTATTTTTGTATTTTTGTATTTTTGTATTTTTGTATTTTTGTATTTTTGTATTTTTGTATTTTTGTATTTTTGTATTTTTGTATTTTTGTATTTTTGTATTTTTGTATTTTTGTATTTTTGTATTTTTGTATTTTTGTATTTTTGTATTTTTGTATTTTTGTATTTTTGTATTTTGTATTTTTGTATTTTTGTATTTTTGTATTTTTGTATTTTTGTATTTTTGTATTTTTGTATTTTTGTATTTTTGTATTTTTGTATTTTTGTATTTTTGTATTTTTGTATTTTTGTATTTTTGTATTTTTGTATTTTTGTATTTTTGTATTTTTGTATTTTTGTATTTTTGTATTTTTGTATTTTTGTATTTTTGTATTTTTGTATTTTTGTATTTTTGTATTTTTGTATTTTTGTATTTTTGTATTTTTGTATTTTTGTATTTTTGTATTTTTGTATTTTTGTATTTTTGTATTTTTGTATTTTTGTATTTTTGTATTTTTGTATTTTTGTATTTTTGTATTTTTGTATTTTTGTATTTTTGTATTTTTGTATTTTTGTATTTTTGTATTTTTGTATTTTTGTATTTTTGTATTTTTGTATTTTTGTATTTTTGTATTTTTGTATTTTTGTATTTTTGTATTTTTGTATTTTTGTATTTTTGTATTTTTGTATTTTTGTATTTTTGTATTTTTGTATTTTTGTATTTTTGTATTTTTGTATTTTTGTATTTTTGTATTTTTGTATTTTTGTATTTTTGTATTTTTGTATTTTTGTATTTTTGTATTTTTGTATTTTTGTATTTTTGTATTTTTGTATTTTTGTATTTTTGTATTTTTGTATTTTTGTATTTTTGTATTTTTGTATTTTTGTATTTTTGTATTTTTGTATTTTTGTATTTTTGTATTTTTGTATTTTTGTATTTTTGTATTTTTGTATTTTTGTATTTTTGTATTTTTGTATTTTTGTATTTTTGTATTTTTGTATTTTTGTATTTTTGTATTTTTGTATTTTTGTATTTTTGTATTTTTGTATTTTTGTATTTTTGTATTTTTGTATTTTTGTATTTTTGTATTTTTGTATTTTTGTATTTTTGTATTTTTGTATTTTTGTATTTTTGTATTTTTGTATTTTTGTATTTTTGTATTTTTGTATTTTTGTATTTTTGTATTTTTGTATTTTTGTATTTTTGTATTTTTGTATTTTTGTATTTTTGTATTTTTGTATTTTTGTATTTTTGTATTTTGTATTTTTGTATTTTTGTATTTTTGTATTTTTGTATTTTTGTATTTTTGTATTTTTGTATTTTTGTATTTTTGTATTTTTGTTTTTGTATTTTTGTATTTTTGTATTTTTGTATTTTTGTATTTTTGTATTTTTGTATTTTTGTATTTTTGTATTTTTGTATTTTTGTATTTTTGTATTTTGTATTTTTGTATTTTTGTATTTTTGTATTTTTGTATTTTTGTATTTTTGTATTTTTGTATTTTTGTATTTTTGTATTTTTGTATTTTTGTATTTTTGTATTTTTGTATTTTTGTATTTTTGTATTTTGTATTTTTGTATTTTTGTTGTTTGTATTTTTGTGTTTTTGTATTTTTGTATTTTTGTATTTTTGTATTTTTGTATTTTTGTATTTTGTATTTTTGTATTTTTGTATTTTTGTATTTTTGTATTTTTGTATTTTTGTATTTTTGTATTTTTGTATTTTTGTATTTTTGTATTTTTGTATTTTTGTATTTTTGTATTTTGTATTTTGTATTTTTGTATTTTTGTATTTTTGTATTTTTGTATTTTTGTATTTTTGTATTTTTGTATTTTTGTATTTTTGTATTTTTGTATTTTTGTATTTTTGTATTTTTGTATTTTTGTATTTTTGTATTTTTGTATTTTGTTTTGTATTTTTGTATTTTTGTATTTTTGTATTTTTGTATTTGTATTTTTGTATTTTTGTATTTTTGTATTTTTGTATTTTTGTATTTTTGTATTTTTGTATTTTTGTTTTTTTGTATTTTTGTATTTTTGTATTTTTGTATTTTTGTATTTTTGTATTTTTGTATTTTTGTATTTTTGTATTTTTGTATTTTTGTATTTTTGTATTTTTGTGTGTTTGTTTTTTGTATTTTTGTATTTTTGTATTTGTTTTTTGTATTTTTGTATTTTGTATTTTTGTATTTTTGTATTTTTGTATTTTTGTATTTTTGTATTTTTGTATTTTGTATTTTGTATTTTTGTATTTTTGTATTTTTGTATTTTTGTATTTTGTATTTTTGTATTTTTGTATTTTTGTATTTTTGTATTTTTGTATTTTTGTATTTTTGTATTTTTGTATTTTTGTATTTTGTATTTTTGTATTTTGTATTTTGTTTTTTGTATTTTTGTTTTGTATTTTTGTATTTTTGTATTTTTGTATTTTTGTATTTTTGTATTTTTGTATTTTTGTATTTTGTATTTTTGTATTTTTGTTTTTTGTATTTTTGTATTTTTGTATTTTTGTATTTTTGTATTTTTGTATTTTTGTATTTTTGTATTTTTGTATTTTTGTATTTTTGTATTTTTGTATTTTTGTATTTTTGTATTTTTGTATTTTTGTATTTTTGTTTTTTGTATTTTTTGTATTTTGTATTTTTGTATTTTTGTATTTTTGTATTTTTGTATTTTTGTATTTTGTATTTTTGTATTTTTGTATTTTTGTATTTTTGTATTTTTGTATTTTGTATTTTTGTATTTTTGTATTTTTGTATTTTTGTATTTTTGTATTTTTGTATTTTTGTATTTTTGTATTTTTGTATTTTTGTATTTTTGTATTTTTGTATTTTTGTATTTTTGTATTTTTGTATTTTTGTATTTTTGTATTTTTGTATTTTTGTATTTTTGTATTTTTGTATTTTTGTATTTTGTTTTTTTGTATTTTTGTATTTTTGTATTTTTGTATTTTTGTATTTTTGTATTTTTGTATTTTTGTATTTTGTTTTTTGTATTTTTGTATTTTTGTATTTTTGTATTTTTGTATTTTTGTATTTTTGTATTTTTGTATTTTGTATTTTTGTATTTTTGTATTTTTGTATTTTTGTATTTTTGTATTTTTGTATTTTTGTATTTTTGTATTTTTGTATTTTTGTATTTTTGTATTTTTGTATTTTTGTATTTTTGTATTTTTGTATTTTTGTATTTTTGTATTTTTGTATTTTTGTATTTTTGTATTTTTGTATTTTTGTATTTTTGTATTTTTGTATTTTTGTATTTTTGTATTTTTGTATTTTTGTATTTTTTGTATTTTTGTATTTTTGTATTTTTGTATTTTGTATTTTTGTATTTTTGTATTTTGTATTTTTGTTTTTTGTATTTTTGTATTTTTGTATTTTTGTATTTTTGTATTTTTGTATTTTTGTATTTTTGTATTTTGTATTTTTGTATTTTTGTATTTTTGTATTTTGTATTTTTGTATTTTGTATTTTGTATTTTTGTATTTTTGTATTTTTGTATTTTTGTATTTTTGTATTTTTGTATTTTTGTATTTTTGTATTTTTGTATTTTTGTATTTTTGTATTTTTGTATTTTTGTATTTTTGTATTTTGTATTTTTGTATTTTTGTATTTTTGTATTTTTGTATTTTTGTATTTTTGTATTTTTGTATTTTTGTATTTTTGTATTTTTGTATTTTTGTATTTTGTTTTTGTATTTTTGTATTTTTGTATTTTTGTATTTTTGTATTTTTGTATTTTTGTATTTTTGTATTTTTGTATTTTTGTATTTTTGTATTTTTGTATTTTTGTATTTTTGTATTTTTGTATTTTTGTATTTTTGTATTTTTGTATTTTTGTATTTTGTATTTGTATTTTTGTATTTTTGTATTTTTGTATTTTTGTATTTTTGTTTTTTGTATTTTTGTATTTTTGTATTTTGTATTTTTGTATTTTGTATTTTTGTATTTTTGTATTTTTGTATTTTTGTATTTTTGTATTTTTGTTTTGTATTTTTGTATTTTGTATTTTTGTATTTTTGTATTTTTGTATTTTTGTATTTTTGTATTTTTGTATTTTTGTATTTTGTGTTTGTATTTTTGTATTTTTGTATTTTTGTTTTTGTATTTTTGTATTTTTGTATTTTTGTATTTTTGTATTTTTGTATTTTGTATTTTTGTATTTTTGTATTTTTGTATTTTGTTTTTGTATTTTTGTATTTTTGTATTTTGTTTTTTTGTATTTTTGTATTTTTGTATTTTTGTATTTTTGTATTTTTGTATTTTTGTATTTTTGTATTTTTGTTTTTTGTATTTTTGTATTTTGTATTTTTGTATTTTTGTATTTTTGTATTTTGTATTTTTGTATTTTTGTATTTTTGTATTTTTGTATTTTTGTATTTTTGTATTTTTGTATTTTTGTATTTTTGTATTTTTGTATTTTTGTATTTTGTATTTTTGTATTTTTGTATTTTTGTATTTTTGTATTTTTGTATTTTTGTATTTTTGTATTTTTGTATTTTTGTATTTTTGTATTTTTGTATTTTTGTATTTTGTATTTTTGTATTTTTGTATTTTTGTATTTTTGTATTTTTGTATTTTTGTATTTTTGTATTTTTGTATTTTTGTATTTTTGTATTTTTGTATTTTTGTATTTTGTATTTTTGTATTTTTGTATTTTTGTATTTTTGTATTTTTGTATTTTGTATTTTTGTATTTTTGTATTTTTGTATTTTTGTATTTTTGTATTTTTGTATTTTTGTATTTTTGTATTTTTGTATTTTTGTATTTTTGTATTTTTGTATTTTTGTATTTTTGTATTTTTGTATTTTTGTATTTTTGTATTTTTGTATTTTTGTATTTTTGTATTTTTTGTATTTTTGTATTTTTGTATTTTTGTATTTTTGTATTTTTGTATTTTTGTATTTTTGTATTTTTGTATTTTTGTATTTTTGTATTTTTGTATTTTTGTATTTTTGTATTTTTGTATTTTTGTATTTTTGTATTTTTGTATTTTTGTATTTTTGTATTTTTGTATTTTTGTATTTTTGTATTTTTGTATTTTTGTATTTTTGTATTTTTGTATTTTTGTATTTTTGTATTTTTGTATTTTTGTATTTTTGTATTTTTGTATTTTTGTATTTTTGTATTTTTGTATTTTTGTATTTTTGTATTTTTGTATTTTTGTATTTTTGTATTTTTGTATTTTTGTATTTTTGTATTTTTGTATTTTGTATTTTTGTATTTTTGTATTTTTGTATTTTTGTATTTTTGTATTTTTGTATTTTTGTTTTTTGTATTTTTGTATTTTTGTATTTTTGTATTTTTGTATTTTTGTATTTTTGTATTTTGTATTTTTGTATTTTTGTATTTTTGTATTTTTGTATTTTTGTATTTTTGTATTTTTGTATTTTTGTATTTTTGTATTTTTGTATTTTTGTATTTTTGTATTTTTGTATTTTTGTATTTTTGTATTTTTGTATTTTTGTATTTTGTATTTTTGTATTTTTGTGTGTTTGTATTTTTGTTTTGTTGTATTTTTGTATTTTTGTATTTTTGTATTTTTGTATTTTTGTATTTTTGTATTTTTGTATTTTTGTATTTTTGTATTTTTGTATTTTGTATTTTTGTATTTTTGTATTTTTGTATTTTTGTATTTTTGTATTTTTGTATTTTGTATTTTTGTATTTTTGTAGTTTTGTATTTTGTATTTTTGTATTTTTGTATTTTTGTATTTTTGTATTTTTGTATTTTTGTATTTTTGTATTTTTGTATTTTTGTATTTTTGTATTTTTGTATTTTTGTATTTTTGTATTTTTGTATTTTTTTGTATTTTTGTATTTTTGTATTTTTGTATTTTTGTATTTTTGTATTTTTGTATTTTTGTATTTTTGTATTTTTGTATTTTTGTATTTTTGTATTTTTGTATTTTTGTATTTTTGTATTTTTGTATTTTTGTATTTTTGTATTTTTGTATTTTTGTATTTTTGTATTTTTGTATTTTTGTATTTTTGTATTTTTGTATTTTTGTATTTTTGTATTTTTGTATTTTTGTATTTTTGTATTTTTGTATTTTTGTATTTTTGTATTTTTGTTTTTTGTATTTTTGTATTTTTGTATTTTTGTATTTTTGTATTTTTGTATTTTTGTATTTTTGTATTTTTGTATTTTTGTATTTTTGTATTTTGTATTTTTGTATTTTTGTATTTTTGTATTTTTGTATTTTGTATTTTTGTATTTTTGTATTTTTGTATTTTTGTATTTTTGTATTTTTGTATTTTGTATTTTTGTATTTTTGTATTTTTGTATTTTTGTATTTTTGTATTTTTGTATTTTTGTATTTTTGTATTTTTGTATTTTTGTATTTTTGTATTTTTGTATTTTTGTATTTTGTATTTTTGTATTTTTGTATTTTTGTATTTTTGTATTTTTGTATTTTTGTATTTTTGTATTTTTGTATTTTTGTATTTTTGTATTTTTGTATTTTTGTATTTTTGTATTTTTGTATTTTTGTATTTTTGTATTTTTGTATTTTTGTATTTTTGTATTTTTGTATTTTTGTATTTTTGTATTTTTGTATTTTTGTATTTTTGTATTTTTGTATTTTTGTATTTTTGTATTTTTGTATTTTTGTATTTTTGTATTTTTGTATTTTTGTATTTTTGTATTTTTGTATTTTTGTATTTTTGTATTTTTGTATTTTTGTATTTTTGTATTTTTGTATTTTTGTATTTTTGTATTTTTGTATTTTTGTATTTTTGTATTTTTGTATTTTTGTATTTTTGTATTTTTGTATTTTTGTATTTTTGTATTTGT